>JBBDGP010004958.1:0-70974 GCA_037952835.1 Lithobates septentrionalis
AATCAGGGCACTGATTACATCCTAGATGTCCCCTTGTGAGGAGATGCCGCTGATCGGCTCTTCTCTTCTCACACTCTGTCAGATGGTTAAAGAGCCGCGGACGCGGCTCTTTACGGAGATTGAAGTCGCGCCGTGTCCTAGCAACACAGCGTGGCAGCGATCGCCGTGCTGCACACCACCGCGGGCGTACGTGAGAGAGCGGCCATTCTGGGATGCCGTCATTTGAAGGTGGGCGGGCAGCAAACAGTTAAAGTGGCGTCATGTCACAACAGGGTATAAAAGAGAAGAGAGGCGCCTCTAAGTGTAGCAATATGGTTACATTTAATGAAGGTACAACATTTAGCAACATATTGCTACACTTAGAGGCGCCTCTCTTTTCTCTTTAATACTCTGGAACTTCTGCTGGATTTTGCTTCTAATCCCCTTGTGGAGGATTCCATTTGTAGATGGACATTTTATAGTTACACAACCAATCACATCGCTATAATCTTTTTGTATGGACTATAAACAGAAGGATTTATAAAAAATGATCGTCGAACGAATCATCTGAGTTTCCATTATTTCTTATGGGGAAATTCGCTTTGATCTACAAGTGTTTTGGATTACAAGCATGTTCCGGAATGAATTACGCTCACAATCCGAGGTTTTACTGTACTTGTTTTTTTCCGGATTAGTTATTTCCTTTGCTCTCCCCACCTCAGCAGGGGACTGGGTGTCGGTGACAATTGCGCACTCTTTGATCGCACGCCGCACATAATACGGCGCACCGCCTTTTTTTTTTCTTGTCCTCGCTGTCATGGATAGGACTTATCATTGTAAACTTTCTTGCATGCAAACACAAAGTGACTTTTATTGAATGAGTTTCTTCCTTGGCAACTCCCTCCACCCCCTGCAAACGGACATTTGTGTGCTGCTGATTGTTGTGTTTACCAGCTATAGAGGCTTCTATGTTAATAAGCTTAACGATGGGCAGCGAGGCCCCAGCCACAGGATTACCGCACGTCTCCGCCTGGCCGGCCTCCCCCTACCTGGTAACCAGAACAAAAGTCCTGCAATTGGGAGGCGGGGATCTCGCTCACCTGGGGAGAAAGAAAAAAAAAAGCGACTCGGCCAGCTTTCCAGAATCTGCGATCAGCGAGGAGCCGCCTTGGGAGATCTCCATTAGACAGGTGAGCTTTACACTGCTGCTCAAATAGCAGCCAGCCCCTGCAAAACATCCCAGCCATGTGAGCAGGGCTGCAGCTTGAATTCACACCTTGTTGCGGCTGCAGAGGAACTACAATTCCCAGCCTGGGCATTGAGCCAGACGGCATGCTGGGACTTGTAGTTCTTCAAGAGGAATGAAAGGGGGGGGGGGGGAATAGGATCATATCGGGCGGCGATTTATTTGCAGTGGACCTCTTCTTCCTTTTTTTTTTTTTTTTTAGTTATAGCATTTCTGGTAAAGGAAATCCGTTATTTTCAATAAAATCTCAATCATCATACAATTTTTTTTTTTTTTTTTACATTTACCAAAACCATATAATATGAGGTCACATCTAAACACTTTCAGTTTGTATGCAATTGGGCAGTACATACCCTTCCACTACATAGCTGAAGGTAAATGTAAAGGAAATTGAATAAGAAAATTGTATAATGTATGCCCAAGCCTTAGGCAGGCCATACACGGGTCGACATTTCGTTTTGCATTTCGCACCATTAGTGGGGCCGCAGCGACAGCCGATTTTTTTGTGCAGCAATCAAATTTGAGTAATCGGACATGGAAATTTTTTGAAAAAAGAACGATTTTATAATCAATGATGGGAGACTCGTGCGAGAAATGTAATCGAAAAAGAAATGTGCAAGAAAAGAAAATTCCTGGAAAGAAAAGAAGATTCCCGGCCACGAAAATTCTTTTCTGTAGCAACATGGAGGTGAGATTGAAAGGCTCGGTTGGCCGAATTTCGAAATCAATGGTGGCGCCATCGGATCACACAACGCACCAATTTTCCGATTTTCGAAAGAAAATTCTTTCAAAAATTTGACCGTGTGCTCGCTAATTTTACGGCTCCGTAATTTGGAGCCACATTTCATGTCTGCGTCCGGCTCGCCCCAGCAACATTCGTTCGGCGTTAATCTCCACGGCTTGGCTACAAATGATTGAAGGGAGGGGGGAGCTAGAGCTGGGCGATTTTCTCAAAAAAAAAAAAAATCTGCGATTTAAAAAAAGAAAAACTCGATTCACGATTCGAATCGAGTTTTGTTTTTTTTTGGACACCGCGCTGGTCCTGAGGAGGATGCCGCGGCTTCGGCCTAGTCCGCGGCGTCCGGCCTTATTTTTTAAATACCAAACATGCCTATACTTACCTGTTCTGTAAGTGTTTTGCACAGAGCGGACCTGATCTTCTTTTTCGGGCGTCCCCCAGCGGTGCTCCAGGCCCCTCCCTCATCGGGTGCCCCCCACGGAAAGCCACTTTTTCCTGGGGACACCATGTGGCTCGCTCCCGAGTCCCGCTGCTGCGTCCATTGGCACAGACAACGGGACTCGGCCCCGCCCCCCATGTCACAAGGTTTGATTGACAGCCAATCGCCTTCAA
Source organism: Lithobates septentrionalis (assembly GCA_037952835.1). Classification (NCBI taxonomy): domain Eukaryota; kingdom Metazoa; phylum Chordata; class Amphibia; order Anura; family Ranidae; genus Lithobates; species Lithobates septentrionalis. The sequence goes on from JBBDGP010004958.1 coordinate 2,577, forward strand.
TCTGTCCAATGAGCTTGTGCTGGACTGGGCTCCGGTAAAAAAAAAAGGGTGGAGGGAGTGAAGCACAGAAAGTTTTTCACCTTAAAGGGGATGTAACCCCTCGAGGTTTGCATTCTATGCATTAAGGTGAAAAACCTTCTGTGATGCAGCACCCCCCCCCCCCCCCCCCGACCCCCCTTTTACCTACCTGAACCCGGTCTTTCCAGCAACGGGGGCGAGCACACCCGCTCTAGTCGGTGTCTCTGGTCCTGATTGAACAGATTGATAGCAGTGCAGCCATTGGCTCAAGCTGCTGTCGATCAAATCCAATGATGCGGGAGACGGGGGGCGGGACTGAGTCCTGCTGTCTGTGCCAATGGACGCCAGCAGCAGGACACGGGAGCACGCCGCACGAAGGCCCCCCGAGGGAGAGCGGCTCTCCAATGGGGCATTCGAGAAGAGGAGGAGACAGGAGCCCCGCTGAGGGACCCCAGAAGAGGAGGAGCCAGGAGCACTGCTGAGGGACCCCAGAAGAGGAGGGGCCAGGAGCACCGCTGAGGGACCTCAGAAGAGGAGGAGCCAGGAGCACCGCTGAGGGACCTCAGAAGAGGAGGAGCCAGGAGCACCGCTGAGGGACCCCAGAAGAGGGGGATCGGGGGCCACTGCACAGAGGAGGTAAGTATGACATGTTTGTATTTTTTTTGTTGTTTAAACCGAACCTTTACATATCCTTTATGGATAGAATGCAAAACCTTGAGGCTTTAGAACCACTTTAAAGAAAAGGGGGAAACAAAAAAATGGCGCAATACTCAATGGACCGCTTGGTCTGTCCCTGTCTCCTGCGTTGTCACACGGGCTTCCAACAGAGACTACAAGTGGCTGTGCCAACACACATTTCACAGACATAGCAAACTGTTGTCACCACTAGGAAACCCGCCCTGAGAACAGCCATACTAGAGAGTGCATGTATACACAAAGTGGCTGCAAATAGGCTGCAGGAGACCAGTAGCACTGAGATGCATTAAACAATGGAAAATAGAGGATAATAAATCAAATTTGGGTTTATATCTTATGAATGAGGCAAACTGCAGTGACAGTCACCTCCTCTGGCTTTAGTCAGTTTGCAGTCACATACAGCCCGGGGGCAATGCAGGGAAGAGAGGATCAGCACAGGGAGGACCGGAGATTGTGCCGTACATTCATTCCCTGCCAGGGCAAATAGTAACCGCCAGGTAGATGGGAGAGGATAAGCCTGCTTTGATCAGATTAATTCCACTTTGTTTGCAAACACAAGTAACTGTCTGGAGACCATTGTGCACTTATGGCGATGTCGCTCCATTAGCGAGCGCTCCTACCCAGAATGCACTTCAGATTACAGCGACTCCTAAATAAAGAAGAATCTAAATGGATTTATGTAACCAGATCATTGGCTGAGGTCCCTCTCCCAGCAGGTCACTGTCCGAGGTCCCTCTCCCGGCAGGTCTCTGTCCGAAGTCCCTCTCCCGGCAGGTCTCTGTCCGAAGTCCCTCTCCCGGCAGATCACTGGCTAAGGTCCCTCTCCCGGCAGATCACTGGCTGAGGTCCCTCTCCCTGAAGGTCTCTGACCGAGGTCCCTCTCCCGGCAGGTCACTGTCCGAGGTCCCTCTCCCGGCAGGTCACTGTCCGAAGTCCCTCTCCCGGCAGATCACTGGCTGAGGTCCCTCTCCCTGAAGGTCTCTGACCGAGGTCCCTCTCCCGGCAGGTCACTGTCCGAGGTCCCTCTCTCTCCCTGAAGGTCTCTGACCGAGGTCCCTCTCCCGGCAGGTCTCTGACCGAGGTCCCTCTCCCAGCAGGTCTCTGACCGAGGTCCCTCTCCCGGAAGGTCTCTGACCGAGGTCCCTCTCCCGGCAGGTCTCTGACCGAGGTCCCTCTCCCGGCAGGTCTCTGACTGAGGTTCCTCTCCCGGCACGTCTCTGACCGAGGTCCCTCTCCCGGCACGTCTCTGACCGAGGTCCCTCTCCCGGCACGTCTCTGACCGAGGTCCCTCTCCCCGGAAGATCTCTGACCGAGGTCCCTCTCCGGCAGGTCTCTGACCGAGGTCCCTCTCCCAGCAGATCACTGTCCGAGGTCCCTCTCCTGGCAGGTCTCTGACCGAGGTCCCTCTCCCTGGCAGGTCTCTGACCGAGGTCCCTCTCCCGGCAGGTCTCTGACCGAGGTCCCTCTCCCAGCAGATCACTGTCCGAGGTCCCTCTCCTGGCAGGTCTCTGACCGAGGTCCCTCTCCTGGCAGGTCTCTGACCGAGGTCCCTCTCCTGGCAGGTCTCTGACCGAGGTCCCTCTCCCGGCAGGTCTCTGACCGAGGTCCCTCTCCCAGCAGATCACTGTCCGAGGTCCCTCTCCTGGCAGGTCTCTGACCGAGGTCCCTCTACCAGCAGATCACTGTCCGAGGTCCCTCTCCCAGCAGGTCTCTGACCGAGGTCCCTCTCCTGGCAGGTCTCAGACCGGGGTCCCTCTCCCGGAAGGTCTCTGACCGAGGTCCCTCTCCCCAGCAGATCACTGTCCGAGGTCCCTCTCCCGGCAGGTCCTCTGACCGAGGTCCCTCTCCTGGCAGGTCTCGGACCGAGGTCCCTCTCCTGGCAGGTCTCGGACCGAGGTCCCTCTCCCGGCAGGTCTCTGGCTGAGGTCCCTCTCCAGCAGGTCTCTGGCTGAGGTCCCTCTCCCGGCAGGTCTCTGGCTGAGGTCCCTCTCCCGGCAGGTCTCTGACCGAGGTCCCTCTCCCGGCAGGTCTCTGACCGAGGTCCCTCTCCCGGAAGGTCTCTGACCGAGGTGCCTCTCCCGGCAGGTCTCTGACCGAGGTCCCTCTCCAGCAGGTCTCTGACCGAGGTCCATCTCCCGGAAGGTCTCTGACCGAGGTCCCTCTCCCGGAAGGTCTCTGACCGAGGTCCCTCTCCCGGCAGGTCTCTGACCGAGGTCCCTCTCCCGGCAGGTCTCCTGACCGAGGTCCCTCTCCCGGCAGGTCTCTGACTGAGGTCCCTCTCCCGGCAGGTCTCTGACCGAGGTCCCTCTCCCGGAAGGTCTCTTAACGAGGTCCCTCTCCCGGCAGGTCACTGTCCGAGGTCCCTCTCCCGGCAGATCTCTGACCGAGGTCCCTCTCCCTGAAGATCTCTGACCGAGGTCCCTCTCCCGGCAGGTCTCTGACCGAGGTCCCTCTCCCGGAAGGTCTCTTAACGAGGTCCTCTCCCGGCAGGTCACTGTCCGAGGTCCCTCTCCCGGCAGGTCTCTGACCGAGGTCCCTCTCCCTGAAGATCTCTGACCGAGGTCCCTCTCCCGGCAGGTCACTGTCCGAGGTCCCTCTCCCGGCAGATCTCTGACCGAGGTCCCTCTCCCGGCGGTTCTCTGACCGAGGTCCCTCTCCCGGAAGGTCTCTTAACGAGGTCCCTCTCCCGGCAGGTCACTGTCCGAGGTCCCTCTCCCGGCAGGTCTCTGACCGAGGTCCCTCTCCTGGCAGGTCTCTGACCGAGGTCCCTCTCCCGGCAGGTCACTGTCCGAGGTCCCTCTCCCGGCAGATCTCTGACCGAGGTCCCTCTCCCTGAAGATCTCTGACCGAGGTCCCTCTCCCGGCAGGTCTCTGACCGAGGTCCCTCTCCCGGAAGGTCTCTTAACGAGGTCCCTCTCCCGGCAGGTCACTGTCCGAGGTCCCTCTCCCGGCAGGTCTCTGACCGAGGTCCCTCTCCCTGAAGATCTCTGACCGAGGTCCCTCTCCCGGCAGGTCACTGTCCGAGGTCCCTCTCCCGGCAGATCTCTGACCGAGGTCCCTCTCCCGGCAGGTCTCTGACCGAGGTCCCTCTCCCGGAAGGTCTCTTAACGAGGTCCCTCTCCCGGCAGGTCACTGTCCGAGGTCCCTCTCCCGGCAGGTCTCTGACCGAGGTCCCTCTCCTGGCAGGTCTCTGACCGAGGTCCCTCTCCTGGCAGGTCTCTGACCGAGGTCCCTCTCCTGGCAGGTCTCTGACCGAGGTCCCCTCTCCCGGCAGGTCTCTGGCTGAGGTCCCTCTACCGGCAGGTCACTGTGCGGCCGGTCCTTATGGTGGTCTTTGGTTGTATGGAGGACTAACGATTACAATTACCGTATATATTCCCCCAAAACTCACCCGGGTGCACCGCATGGATGTCATATTGGGGAAGTGTTCGTGCAGCCGCTGCATCCCAATAGTAACAATGGGACTGTGTGCATGGGAATGCATAGAACCGCAGAACACGCCCCTCACACGCGGTACGCATGTTATCCACATTGCATTGTTCTGCTATTTATCATCCAATAATTTATGTTTTACTTCTCATTAGCAGTACGAGTGCAAAAAGGGAGCGCAGGGATCTGGAGCAATAAAACACGTTATAATGCTGACATCTCTGTGTGCGCTTTTCATGCGTTTTTGGTGCGTTTTTGCAGCCCATTTCATGTGCATTTTCAAGCACGTTTTCATGTGGGGGTTTTTTTCGTTTTTTTTTTTTTTTTTTTTATGTAGGACGTATTTTTAATTAGCCTCCATTAAAGTTTTTTGGACCCAAAAACGCATCGTCCTGTGTGGAAAAAATAAAATAAAAATTCCCAGCACCTCTCCCCAGAAAAAGCCCCCTCAGTAAACTGCATAGATGGAAACAGAGCCCATAGGAAGCCGTGTCAAATCGCTATCCGTGCGCTTCGGAAACACGCTAAGAAACGCACAGGTGTGACAGACAAAGCAAGAGACACCATGGCAGCCGGTGACAACTCTCCATCGTCCTCATCAGTCTCTGTACAGAGCACATTGGCTCTAACAAACTGTGAGTGCAAGGCTTAGAGCGTCTTTGTCTTTTTTTAATAAAGTTTTTTTATTGGGCCAGAGCTGCGCACTTTCCTTCCCCCCTCCCCCTTTTCTTGTACAAGTTTTGCTGCTGCTGATGAGGAAGCTGTGAGCGTTTGGGCAGAATGGCAATCTTATATCGCCATTGGTGTCCTCATTTGGGAAATTTCCTCTCACTTCCTGTCCCATATCCAAAACAGGAAGTGGGAAGAAATCCCTTCAAAGTAAGGAAATCCCCGGTTGTCACCAGAACTAGTGTCCCCATTGAGGTGATTTCCCTTCACTTCCTGTCCCTTAGACATAAGAAAAAGTGAGGGGAAATTGCTCCAAAGTGATGGGAATCCTTGGCTGTCACTAGTACAAGTGTCCCCATTGGGGAGATTTTCCTTCACTTCCTGTCCCATATTAAAAACAGGAAGTGAGAAGAAATCCCTTCAAAGTAAGGAAATCCCTGGCTGTCACCAGAACGAGTGTCCCCCATTGGGGAGATTTTCCTTCACTTCCTGCCCCATAGCCAAAACAGGAAGTGAGAAGAAATCCCTGGTTGTCATTAGAACTAGTGTCCCCATTGGAGGATTCCCCCCTCTATTCCTGTTCTGATGACAACCCCAAATTTCAGATTTTTCTTTTACTTTCACTTTTGGGGATAATAGTCACCGGGGCAAATAGAGAGGGTGGATCTCCGTAATGGGGAGCACAGACCACAATTAAAATGCTGGTGGGGGGTCTAATCCTTCTCCCCTCCATCCAACACAGGCTTTAGGCTCCGTTCACATTACAGGAGTCTCCAAATTTGGACAATTTCCAATGCGACTTCGGAGTGCGGATTTCGTGCCACTTTTAGCGAGATTTTTTTTTTCATCTGACTTTACATTCTATGGATGAAAGTCGCAGGAAAAGTAATACAACTTTTCACAAGTCGCTCCGATTTGAACCGGCGCCATTGAAAAAGAACCGGCCTGTCCAAAGTCACCTGACAAATCGCACACATGTGGGTGGAGCCTTGGTTACACTAAAAGAAAACACAATGGGCTATTATGGGCCTGATGTAGCGCAGATATACTTATTATATATATATTTTTTTTGGGGGGGGGGGGGGTATAAAATCCACACGCCGGGGGAGGGCCATGGGGGAGGGGTAGTACAGGTGCTCCATGCATCCCATTCACATCCACACATGGACACAACCTCTTCTCCTAATGTGACACCCAGAGCTCTGGATCCTGAGAGGACCCCCCGCCCCCCACCGCGGGACATCCAATAGGAAAATAGGAAGTGTCCACATTAAGCAGGCAGTGGCAGGGACACCCGAAGAAGGACCCCTCCAGGAAGTCTCAGCATTATGTGGTCGCAGTGTCAGGTCAGAAAAAATGGCGCCTGGAGGGATTTATTATTCAAGATACGGCAATCAGTTTATCCCCATCCTGAGGGGGGGGGGGGACTCTGTGGTTGAGCTGCGTTTTATTGCCCTTAAACTGCTCCCCCTACAGGAGCGGTTGGGGGGGGGGTTGTACTCGTGTTGTGGCCACGGCAGGAATCGCACCCCCCAGTCGCACTCACAGCCAAACGTAACCCACTCAGGTGAACAAGGCCCCCATCCGCGGTTCTGCAGAATTTAGGAGGTCAAAACGGGCAATAGAACACCCCCCCCCCCCCCCCCCACCGCCTGTCAAATGCTCTCTGGAAAGCGATCCTAACGTGGATCACTCTTCAGACACTGAGCGGTGCGTTTTTTACACATGTTTTCAGGTGCGTTACCATCGAACTCTATGGAACGGGCGTCAAGCGGCATGCAGGACTCCATGGACACACCAACCCCCGAAAACGCACAGGTGTGAACGGGGGGCCCCGACACGGAGAGGAGAGTTTACCTATCGATCGAAAATCCGCGCGTCCTATCGGAAGAGATCGATCGGAAAAGAAAACGAAACCGCGAATGGCCGCCATTCCCCTTTGAGTAGCATTCATAGGGTCAGGTTTTCCCGTACAGGCCGCCTCTGGTAGGGAGCGCTCTGCATTTCAGTGCATCGCACTTCTTTTTTTTTTTTAAACTTTATTAGTACTGCCATGTACTGACAGTCGCTGTTTTGTTGCGGTGACATGCGGGGTTGAAAGATTCCGATATCCTACAGTGGCCCCTCTCAGTATGGGGGAGGGGAGGGGGTATCAGAATCTCCAAGCAATGTACACAGTGGAGGTGTGAGGTCACCATGGTAACGTGTACAGAACCTGTTTGCTGTAGATAAGTATCACCTGTGCGGTGTGTATGGGTGACATGGTGACCGGTACACACCGCCGTTGTCATGGGAACCGACTCTCAGAGACCTCACACTGCACCAGGCCCTTTGCTGTCTCCATTATTGTTTCTCAGGAGGAAGTCGCAGGTACTTGAATAATTACCCCCCACCGGGGCACTTTTGATGGGGGGGGGGGGGGGGAGGCTAAACTCACACAGCAGACCTGATTATAACCACTTCCTAACACTTTTTTTTTTTTTGCTGGAAAAGTCTGAAAACCCCCCTAAAAAGTATACATTTTTCCAACAGCAGAGACCACCCCGGAGAATAAAACGGTGCAATTTTTTTTTTAACGTTGCTCGATATTTGTGCAGCTATTTTGTTAAACACCTATTTTCAGATAAGAGCACACTAAAATAAAATTTTAGTGCAAACAATTAGAATAAAATACCGATTTTTTTTTTTTTTTTTTCGATTAAAAAAAAAGATGAGGTCGCGTCGAGTAAATAGATACCAAACATGTCAAGCCTTAAAAATGGCGCACGCCTCTGTGGAATCGCAAAAACAATGACATTACCCAAACTTCTCCATAGGTGGCGCTTTAAAAAGCCTTTACAGGTTATCAGTTCAGAGGTCATCAAAATTATCGCTCTCGCTCCCGACGTTCGCGGCGATACCTCGCACGTGCCGCGCAGGTGATGTTCACATACAAGTGCCCGCCCTACACCGCGATTTTATGTGTACGGGTGGGGGGTGACTTTTTTTAAAAAAAAGTATTATTATTTTATATAATTATTATTATTTTTTTTTTTACGTTTTAATTTTTTTTTACTTTATTGATTTCACTAGAGGGCGCCAAAAAACTCCCTATGTGATAGCATGGGCAGGTGACAGGTTCTCTTTATGGACACATTGGGGAGATCTAATAGACTCCCCCTGATGTCTCCCCTGCCCTCCAATGCAGCTATTCAAGCACAGACCAGGTTTAAATAGCCGCATCCTCGGAATGAGAGCCCTGACCCCGGAAGAGACATAAATACACATCACTTCCGGGGTCAGAAGGGATCAGGAAGTGGATGTTCCCAGAGTTCCTCCTGCTTTCTCCAGGGAAGCTCTATCCTATGTCCTGTGGTCCTGGAAACCATCTTCAGTGGGGGAGGGGATGCAATTTTGAGAGCCCCATAAAAGCAATCAGGTGGCTCTAGAGCTGCCCCATCACTTTTATTGGAAAGCCCTTAGAAGGCTCTTAAAGCTTCATCAGCTGTGAGCGTCAAATAACCCGATATCTACCATATACCTTCATAGACCCGGGAACTCAGCACAGGGATGGTGAGAACCCCTCATAATGGGCACAGCGGGTGTACAGACCCGGGAACTCAGCACAGGGATGGTGAGAACCCCTCATAATGGGCACAGCGGGTGTACAGACCCGGGAACTCAGCACAGGGATGGTGAGAACCCCTCATAATGGGCACAGCGGGTGTACAGACCCGGGAACTCAGCACAGGGATGGTGGGAACCCCTCATAATGGGCACAGCGGGTGTACAGACCCGGGAACTCAGCACAGGGATGGTGAGAACCCCTCATAATGGGCACAGCGGGTGTACAGACCCGGGAACTCAGCACAGGGATGGTGGGAACCCCTCATAATGGGCACAGCGGGTGTACAGACCCGGGAACTCAGCACAGGGATGGTGGGAACCCCTCATAATGGGCACAGCGGGTGTACAGACCCATAAACTCAGCACAGGGATGGTGGGAACCCCTCATAATGGGCACAGCGGGTGTACAGACCCATGAACTCAGCACAGGGATGGTGGGAACCCCTCATAATGGGCACAGCGGGTGTACAGACCCATGAACTCAGCACAGGGATGGTGAGAACCCCTCATAATGGGCACAGCGGGTGTACTAACCTGGGAACTCAGCACAGGGATGGTGAGAACCCCTCATAATGGGCACAGCGGGTGTACAGACCCCGGAACTCAGCACAGGGATGGTGGGAACCCCTCATAATGGGCACAGCGGGTGTACAGACCCCGGAACTCAGCACAGGGATGGTGAGAACCCCTCATAATGGGCACAGCGGGTGTACAGACCCCGGAACTCAGCACAGGGATGGTGGGAACCCCTCATAATGGGCACAGCGGGTGTACAGACCCAGGAACTCAGCACAGGGATGGTGAGAACCCCTCATAATGGGCACAGCGGGTGTACAGACCCCGGAACTCAGCACAGGGATGGTGGGAACCCCTCATAATGGGCACAGCGGGTGTACAGACCCGGGAACTCAGCACAGGGATGGTGAGAACCCCTCATAATGGGCACAGCGGGTGTACAGACCCATGAACTCAGCACAGGGATGGTGGGAACCCCTCATAATGGGCACAGCGGGTGTACAGACCCGGGAACTCAGCACAGGGATGGTGGGAACCCCTCATAATGGGCACAGCGGGTATACAGACCTGGGAACTCAGCACAGGGATGGTGGGAACTCCTCATAATGGGCACAGCGGGTGTACAGACCCCGGAACTCAGCACAGGGATGGTGAGAACCCCTCATAATGGGCACAGCGGGTGTACAGACCCCGGAACTCAGCACAGGGATGGTGGGAACCCCTCATAATGGGCACAGCGGGTGTACAGACCCCGGAACTCAGCACAGGGATGGTGGGAACCCCTCATAATGGGCACAGCGGGTGTACAGACCCGGGAACTCAGCACAGGGATGGTGGGAACCCCTCATAATGGGCACAGCGGGTGTACAGACCCATGAACTCAGCACAGGGATGGTGGGAACCCCTCATAATGGGCACAGCGGGTGTACAGACCCGGGAACTCAGCACAGGGATGGTGGGAACCCCTCATAATGGGCACAGCGGGTGTACAGACCCGGGAACTCAGCACAGGGATGGTGGGAACCCCTCATAATGGGCACAGCGGGTGTACAGACCCAGGAACTCAGCACAGGGATGGTGGGAACCCCTCATAATGGGCACAGCGGGTGTACAGACCCAGGAACTCAGCACAGGGATGGTGAGAACCCCTCATAATGGGCACAGCGGGTGTACAGACCCGGGAACTCAGCACAGGGATGGTGAGAACCCCTCATAATGGGCACAGCGGGTGTACAGACCCATGAACTCAGCACAGGGATGGTGGGAACTCCTCATAATGGGCACAGCCGGTGTACAGACCCGGGAACTCAGCACAGGGATGGTGAGAACCCCTCATAATGGGCACAGCGGGTGTACAGACCCGGGAACTCAGCACAGGGATGGTGGGAACCCCTCATAATGGGCACAGCGGGTGTACAGACCCGGGAACTCAGCACAGGGATGGTGGGAACCCCTCATAATGGGCACAGAAGGTGTACAGACCCGGGAACTCAGCACAGGGATGGTGGGAACTCCTCATAATGGGCACAGCGGGTGTACAGACCCGGGAACTCAGCACAGGGATGGTGGGAACCCCTCATAATGGGCACAGCGGGTGTACAGACCCATGAACTCAGCACAGGGATGGTGGGAACTCCTCATAATGGGCACAGCCGGTGTACAGACCCGGGAACTCAGCACAGGGATGGTGAGAACCCCTCATAATGGGCACAGCGGGTGTACAGACCCAGGAACTCAGCACAGGGATGGTGGGAACCCCTCATAATGGGCACAGCGGGTGTACAGACCCGGGAACTCAGCACAGGGATGGTGGGAACCCCTCATAATGGGCACAGAAGGTGTACAGACCCGGGAACTCAGCACAGGGATGGTGGGAACTCCTCATAATGGGCACAGCGGGTGTTTTGGGTGTTTGTCAATCATCCAGCATATCAGTTGTGTGTGGAGTGATCTGGTGTAATGGAATCTGTTGCATGCTGTGATCTGATTGGTTGTGTACGGATACATCCCATGAGGCTTTGCAAGGCTGACATTTACAAGCATGACTCCCGGAGGCAGAGGCATGATGGGACTTGTAGTTCTGCAACAGCTGGAGGTCCGCAGCTCCCCCCCCCCCCCACCCCCGGTTTTCCTGAGCACAGGGCGCCCTCTGGTGGATGTCAGTGGTACGCGCTCTGTAGATGGCGCTCTGTAGATGGCGCTCCTGGAAGTTTGCTGTTTCCATGGTTACATGCAGGAAGCCGCGTACCCCACTGGGGGGAGCCCTGGGTCCTAGAGACCATCCTACGGCCTGACCTCACAATGGGTGTGAATGGAGGCGGGGGAGGGGGAGGAGAGTGAGATTTGTGTGTAATCCCCTCATACAATGCTCCTCCGATCACTGGGGCCCATGACTGTCCTCGGGGGGCCCCGTATAGATGAGTGCGGCCGAGGAGGGCCCGGACCCCGCTGAGGACAGCCTGGAAGCCGTCATACAGGTGGGTGACCCCCGGGAGGGGCGACCGATAACAGTGTGGGGGGACATTAGAGTGTAAGCTCCTCTGTACAGAGACTGATGTGACTGTGGGGGAGGGGACATTAGAGTGTAAGCTCCTCTGTACAGAGACTGATGTGACTGTGGGGGAGGGGACATTAGAGTGTAAGCTCCTCTGTATAGAGACTGATGTGACTGGGGGGGAGGGGACATTAGAGTGTAAGCTCCTCTGTATAGAGACTGATGTGACTGTGGGGGAGGGGACATTAGAGTGTAAGCTCCTCTGTATAGAGACTGATGTGACTGTGGGGGGGAGGGGACATTAGAGTGTAAGCTCCTCTGTATAGAGACTGATGTGACTGTGGGGGGAGGGGACATTAGAGTGTAAGCTCCTCTGTATAGAGACTGATGTGACTGGGGGGGAGGGGACATTAGAGTGTAAGCTCCTCTGTATAGAGACTGATGTGACTGTGGGGGAGGGGACATTAGAGTGTAAGCTCCTCTGTATAGAGACTGATGTGACTGTGGGGGGGAGGGGACATTAGAGTGTAAGCTCCTCTGTATAGAGACTGATGTGACTGTGGGGGGAGGGGACATTAGAGTGTAAGCTCCTCTGTACAGAGACTGATGTGACTGTGGGGGGAGGGGACATTAGAGTGTAAGCTCCTCTGTACAGAGACTGATGTGACTGTGGGGGAGGGGACATTAGAGTGTAAGCTCCTCTGTATAGAGACTGATGTGATGGGGGGAGGGGACATTAGAGTGTAAGCTCCTCTGTACAGAGACTGATGTGACTGTGGGGGAGGGGGCATTAGAGTGTAAGCTCCTCTGTACAGAGACTGATGTGACTGTGGGGGAGGGGGCATTAGAGTGTAAGCTCCTCTGTACAGAGACTGATGTGACTGTGGGGGGAGGGGACATTAGAGTGTAAGCTCCTCTGTATAGAGACTGATGTGACTGTGGGGGGAGGGGACATTAGAGTGTAAGCTCCTCTGTATAGAGACTGATGTGACTGTGGGGGGAGGGGACATTAGAGTGTAAGCTCCTCTGTACAGAGACTGATGTGACTGTGGGGGAGGGGACATTCGAGTGTAAGCTCCTCTGTACAGAGACTGATGTGACTGTGGGGGGAGGGGACATTAGAGTGTAAGCTCCTCTGTATAGAGACTGATGTGACTGTGGGGGGAGGGGACATTAGAGTGTAAGCTCCTCTGTATAGAGACTGATGTGACTGTGGGGGGAGGGGACATTAGAGTGTAAGCTCCTCTGTATAGAGACTGATGTGACTGTGGGGGAGGGGACATTAGAGTGTAAGCTCCTCTGTACAGAGACTGATGTGACTGTGGGGGAGGGGACATTAGAGTGTAAGCTCCTCTGTACAGAGACTGATGTGACTGTGGGGGAGGGGGCATTAGAGTGTAAGCTCCTCTGTACAGAGACTGATGTGACTGTGGGGGAGGGGGCATTAGAGTGTAAGCTCCTCTGTACAGAGACTGATGTGACTGTGGGGGAGGGGGCATTAGAGTGTAAGCTCCTCTGTACAGAGACTGATGTGACTGTGGGGGGAGGGGACATTAGAGTGTAAGCTCCTCTGTATAGAGACTGATGTGACTGTGGGGGGAGGGGACATTAGAGTGTAAGCTCCTCTGTACAGAGACTGATGTGACTGTGGGGGAGGGGACATTCGAGTGTAAGCTCCTCTGTACAGAGACTGATGTGACTGTGGGGGGAGGGGACATTAGAGTGTAAGCTCCTCTGTATAGAGACTGATGTGACTGTGGGGGGAGGGGACATTAGAGTGTAAGCTCCTCTGTATAGAGACTGATGTGACTGTGGGGGGAGGGGACATTAGAGTGTAAGCTCCTCTGTATAGAGACTGATGTGACTGTGGGGGGAGGGGACATTAGAGTGTAAGCTCCTCTGTATAGAGACTGATGTGACTGTGGGGGAGGGGACATTAGAGTGTAAGCTCCTCTGTATAGAGACTGATGTGACTGTGGGGGAGGGGACATTAGAGTGTAAGCTCCTCTGTACAGAGACTGATGTGACTGTGGGGGAGGGGACATTAGAGTGTAAGCTCCTCTGTATAGAGACTGATGTGACTGTGGGGGGAGGGGACATTAGAGTGTAAGCTCCTCTGTACAGAGACTGATGTGACTGTGGGGGGGAGGGGACATTAGAGTGTAAGCTCCTCTGTATAGAGACTGATGTGACTGTGGGGGGAGGGGACATTAGAGTGTAAGCTCCTCTGTACAGAGACTGATGTGACTGTGGGGGGGAGGGGACATTAGAGTGTAAGCTCCTCTGTATAGAGACTGATGTGACTGTGGGGGAGGGGACATTAGAGTGTAAGCTCCTCTGTATAGAGACTGATGTGACTGTGGGGGAGGGGACATTAGAGTGTAAGCTCCTCTGTATAGAGACTGATGTGACTGTGGGGGAGGGGACATTAGAGTGTAAGCTCCTCTGTACAGAGACTGATGTGACTGTGGGGGAGGGGACATTAGAGTGTAAGCTCCTCTGTATAGAGACTGATGTGACTGTGGGGGGAGGGGACATTAGAGTGTAAGCTCCTCTGTACAGAGACTGATGTGACTGTGGGGGGGAGGGGACATTAGAGTGTAAGCTCCTCTGTATAGAGACTGATGTGACTGTGGGGGGAGGGGACATTAGAGTGTAAGCTCCTCTGTACAGAGACTGATGTGACTGTGGGGGGGAGGGGACATTAGAGTGTAAGCTCCTCTGTATAGAGACTGATGTGACTGTGGGGGAGGGGACATTCGAGTGTAAGCTCCTCTGTACAGAGACTGATGTGACTGTGGGGGGAGGGGACATTAGAGTGTAAGCTCCTCTCTACAGAGACTGATGTGACTGTGGGGGGAGGGGACATTAGAGTGTAAGCTCCTCTGTATAGAGACTGATGTGACTGTGGGGGGAGGGGACATTAGAGTGTAAGCTCCTCTCTACAGAGACTGATGTGACTGTTGGGGGAGGGGACATTAGAGTGTAAGCTCCTCTGTATAGAGACTGATGTGACTGTGGGGGGAGGGGACATTAGAGTGTAAGCTCCTCTGTACAGAGACTGATGTGACTGTGGGGGAGGGGACATTCGAGTGTAAGCTCCTCTGTACAGAGACTGATGTGACTGTGGGGGGAGGGGACATTAGAGTGTAAGCTCCTCTGTACAGAGACTGATGTGAGTGTGGGGGGAGGGGACATTAGAGTGTAAGCTCCTCTGTATAGAGACTGATGTGACTGTGGGGGGAGGGGACATTAGAGTGTAAGCTCCTCTGTATAGAGACTGATGTGACTGTGGGGGGAGGGGACATTAGAGTGTAAGCTCCTCTGTATAGAGACTGATGTGACTGTGGGGGGAGGGGACATTAGAGTGTAAGCTCCTCTGTATAGAGACTGATGTGACTGTGAGGGGGGGGGGGCATTAGAGTGTAAGCTCCTCTGGTACAGAGACTGATGTGACTGTGGGGGAGGGGACATTAGAGTGTAAGCTCCTCTGTACAGAGACTGATGTGACTGTGGGGGGAGGGGTCATTACAGTGTAAGCACCTCTGTACAGAGACTGATGTGACTGTGGGGGTGGGGACATTAGAGTGTAAGCTCCTCTGTACAGAGACTGATGTGACTGTGGGGGAGGGGACATTAGAGTGTAAGCTCCTCTGTACAGAGACTGATGTGACTGTGGGGGAGGGGACATTAGAGTGTAAGCTCCTCTGTACAGAGACTGATGTGACTGTGGGGGAGGGGACATTAGAGTGTAAGCTCCTCTGTATAGAGACTGATGTGACTGTGGGGGGAGGGGACATTAGAGTGTAAGCTCCTCTGGTACAGAGACGGATGTGATTGGCTCAGTAATCTCTGTACAGCGCTGTGGTATATGTGTCAGTTTGCGGTGTGGGAGGAGCTTGGAATAGTGGGCGGGTGTACGTGATTCCAGTATTTTGTTTCGTCAGTCGCGTCCTCGATGTGATCTGATTGCGATATTCCTTCCTCTTTCAGAAATTGACCCTCCGGGTCCTCAGCATTCCGGATCAGAGGTCCCTCACTGTCCGCGGTGACCATATCAACCCCGTCCCGCGCCCCCTTCCGCTACGTATCCGACAGATTGTAACGCAGAACCTCAGTCCTCCCCCGGAGCCAGGTGAGTGCAGTATATACACTATATCACCAAAAGTATTGGGACGCCTGCCTTTACACACACATGAACGTTAATGACATCCCAGTCTTAGTCCGGAGGGTTCAATATTGAGTTGGCTCCGCCCTTTGCAGATATAACAGCTTCATCTCTTCTGGGAAGGCTGTCCATAGTTTAGGAGTGTGTCTATGGGAATGTTTAACCATTCTTCCAGAAGAGCATTTGTGAGGTCAGGCACTGATGTTGGATGAAAAGGCCTGGCTGAGGGCGGAGCCAACTCAGTATTGAACCTACCGGACTAAGACTGGGATGGCATTAAAGGTCATGTGTGTGTAAAGGCAGGCGTCCCAATACTTTTGGTAATATATTGTAGAATATAATAATGTGCCGGGTGTAGAATCCCCTCCCCCGGAGTCAGGTTTGTGCAGGACAGGGGACATAGTCCCGGATTAATGAGAAGAATGTGGTGTGTCGGTATGCGGTGATGTCGGTGACCGGTTCATGCCGTGTTCTTCACAGGTGACACCGCAGACATGTCCTCCCTCCTCTCCGTACAAGAGGAAAATCGCATCCTGCAACAAGAGCTTTCCCGGGTGGAGGATCTCCTGGCGCAGAGCCGCGCAGAGAGGGACGAACTCGCCATCAAATACAATGCCATCAGTGAGAGGGTGAGTTGTGCCCCGCAGGGCCTTCTTTGTACATCGCTCCTTCCGTTGTTGCATTTTATAGATATCAGGTGGCATGTTTCTCCCAAGAGACTGTGTAGAGGTGGGTGTGTCTATTCCCTCCACTCAGGTTTCAGATTACACTCAGCTCCTTGTGCAGTGCATGACATCGGATCCCTGCCCCCTGCCTGCTGGAGCTGACAAATGCTGTGTAAAATGTGTACTTTTGGAGGTTGTAAAGAAGAGAAGGCTGCAGATAAACAGGTACAACTGATGTAGGAGGATCTGTTTCATCTCTGTGTATCACACATTGATCAGACAGGAGATAGAGAGATACAAAGTAACATTGTTTATATCTCCTGGCTGATCAATGTTTATAAACAATGTTACTTTGTACCTCTCTAAACATTGATCATATTGGAGATGGAGAGATACAAAGTAACATTGTTTATCAATATGGATTTACTAAAACTCTAGAGTGCAGAATTTGGTGCAGCTGTACATGGCGGCCAATCAGCTTCTAACTTCAGCTTGTTCAATGAAGCTTTGACAATAAAAGCTGGAATCTGATTGGTTTCTATGCAGAGCTTCATTCTCCAGTTTTAGTAAATGAACCCCGATGAGTTTCGTCCTTTATTCCATTCCCCGGCCCGGGATTGGTTGCTGAGTAGGGGTCTGCGTCTGTCCCCGGTGTGTTCCCACGATATCGGTCTTTTCATCCCATTTATCTCGGCTCTGCTGTGCCGCCCTCTGAGCCAGTGAGAGTCGTGTCCAGACAGGCAGCGGGTGCCATCGGGCAGGCTGAGACTTGCCCGCAGTCAGTGTAGTGTGTGACATTGGGACATTGGTGACGCACCCAGCGCCGTCATTGTCCTCTCACATATTTCCCATGCTGCTGCCCAGACCCCCCACAGGGAATCATTGACCGGGGGCTCTGCACTGCCGAGATGAGTGCCAGCTCTGTGACCCAGTCCCCTCCTATTACAGCCCAGTGCCCCCCCCCCCACCCTGAGGATAGCTTCCAGTGTCCCCAATCACAGATCATCGTCTTTACAGAAGATAAAATCACCTGTCACTTCCCTGCACTTCACAGTGCATATCTCTCTGATACTCCGTGTCCATGTCTTGTATTCTTATACAGCAACCTCATCATTTATCATTAAAATCCGTCCTTCAGCTGCAGTCAGTGACTGTGCCTAGGCTGGGAGGATGTCAGTCTGCTGCAAGCAGGAGGAAGCATTTCCTCAGTCTCCCCTCCCCCAGTGATCAGACTTACATTGTAACTTTGTAGAAGGGGGAGGAGTCATTTCCTCAGTCTCCCCTCCCCCAGTGATCAGACTGTACATTGTAACTTTGTAGAAGGGGGAGGAGTCATTTCCTCAGTCTCCCCTCCCCCAGTGATCAAACTGTACATTGTAACTTTGTAGAAGGAGGAGGAGGAGTCATTTCCTCAGTCTCCCCTCCCCCAGTGATCAGACTTACATTGTAACTTTGTGGAATGGGGAGGAGTCATTTCCTCAGTCTCCTTCCCCAGTGATCAGACTGTACATTATAACTTTGTAGAAGGAGGAGGAGTCATTTCCTCAGTCTCCCCTCCCCCAGTGATCAGACTGTACATTGTAACTTTGTAGAAGGAGGAGGAGTCATTTCCTCAGTCTCCCCTCCCCCAGTGATCAGACTGTACATTGTAACTTTGTAGAAGGAGGAGGAGTCATTTCCTCAGTCTCCCCTCCCCCAGTGATCAGACTGTACATTGTAACTTTGTAGTAAGTCACCCCCAGGTGAAGGGCAGTAGGCTGGGCTGGTGAGACGTCTGTCCCGGTCCCCAGGGAGATGACAGAGGAGCTGACTGTGAGGGATGATTGGAGGGGGCACTCCGCTGGCGGGTCCCTGATGGATATGGAAGCCCCTCCCCCCCATGGTCAGACGTCACATGGAATGTGTGCAGGTTTCTCTGTACAATAGCCGGCCATTGTAGTGAGCGCCCCCCGCTGTTTTATAGTAATAAAGATCTTAATGACAGTCAGGAGGAGATAAAACAAAGAGCTCATTGAATGGCTCTCGGGAGATAAATGTGGATTGCTGAGATCTGGTACACAGAGCTAGCACTCCACTTTATTAGTCGGTGTTCTTCCATAGTGACTCTCCATATGGGGGGCTGTCAGCAGACGTCACCGGAGAGCCTCCCTCTATGTCTGCCATTGTCTCGGTGTCAGCGGCTCCCCTCAGTCTTTGTGGCCCCACCAGTGACCGTTACAATGGCGTGAATTGGTGGTCGCTGCGGTGACGGTTGCCGGGGGGACGGTGAACTCATCACATTCAGTGCTGTCTGTGCCTTTTTGGTGAGGGACAATGGGCATTCTTCAAGTGTCTTTATTGGAGGAGCCTTACACCCCCCCCCCCCCCCAGAGCTGGATGGTGGCTGCACTCTGTAGATAACATGCCCAATCTAATGGTGTGCCCAACACCACGCCTGTGTGCCCCCCTTCCCCAGGGCCCCGGCCTGATCCCCCAAATCTCAACTTATGCCCCAAAGTTTACCGCATGTAATGTCCACCCCTCCGCAAATCCACGGTATAGATGAGACCACTAATCTAAGATCCTTTGATATGTGTATTGATGTAGTCGGTCTTCCTTGTTCAGCAATTGGCTGGATTTAATGACCAACAACCATTCAAAAACTATCCTTCACTGATGAGGCTACAATTAACCTAAATGTGATTGGCCGGTGCAGGTCATTTGTCCACTACTGTCTTAAACGAATCGGAGTGCTTTGTGTTCAGTGTGGTGTCCCCGGAATGCTGGAGCCCATGCTGGAGCCCCTCTCCGGAATGCTGGAGCCCCTCTCTGGAATGCTGGAGCTCCTCTCTGGAATGCTGGAGCCCCTCTCTGGAATGCTGGAGCCCCTCTCTGGAATGCTGGAGCCCCTCTCTGGAATGCTGGAGCCCCTCTCTGGAATGCTGGATTCCCTCTCTGGAATGCTG
This sequence comes from Lithobates septentrionalis, assembly GCA_037952835.1. NCBI lineage: Eukaryota > Metazoa > Chordata > Amphibia > Anura > Ranidae > Lithobates > Lithobates septentrionalis. The sequence continues at coordinate 21,783 of JBBDGP010004958.1, forward strand.
GATTCCCTCTCTGGAATGCTGGATTCCCTCTCCGGAATGCTGGAGCCCCTCTCCGGAATGCTGGAGCCCCTCTCCGGAATGCTGGAGCCCCTCTCCGGAATGCTGGAGCCCCTCTCCGGAATGCTGGAGCCCCTCTCTGGAATGCTGGAGCCCCTCTCCGGAATGCTGGAGCCCCTCTCCGGAATGCTGGAGCCCCTCTCCGGAATGCTGGAGCCCCTCTCCGGAATGCTGGAGCCCCTCTCCGGAATGCTGGAGCCCCTCTCCGAAATGCTGGAGCCCCTCTCTGGAATGCTGGATTCCCTCTCCGGAATGCTGGATTCCCTCTCCGGAATGCTGGATTCCCTCTCCGGAATGCTGGATTCCCTCTCCGGAATGCTGGATTCCCTCTCCGGAATGCTGGATTCCCTCTCCGGAATGCTGGAGCCCCTCTCCAGAATGCTGGAGCCCCGCTTCGGAATGCTGGAGCCCCTCTCCAGAATGCTGGAGCCCCGCTTCGGAATGCTGGAGCCCCGCTTCGGAATGCTGGAGCCCCTCTCCGGAATGCTGGAGCCCCTCTCCGGAATGCTGGAGCCCCTCTCCGGAATGCTGGAGCCCCTCTCCGGAATGCTGGAGCCCCTCTCCGGAATGCTGGAGCCCCTCTCCGGAATGCTGGAGCCCCTCTCCGGAATGCTGGAGCCCCTCTCCGGAATGCTGGAGCCCCTCTCTGGAATGCTGGATTCCCTCTCCGGAATGCTGGATTCCCTCTCCGGAATGCTGGATTCCCTCTCCGGAATGCTGGAGCCCCTCTCCGGAATGCTGGAGCCCCTCTCCGGAATGCTGGAGCCCCTCTCCGGAATGCTGGAGCCCCTCTCCGGAATGCTGGAGCCCCTCTCCGAAATGCTGGAGCCCCTCTCTGGAATGCTGGATTCCCTCTCTGGAATGCTGGATTCCCTCTCCGGAATGCTGGAGCCCCTCTCCGGAATGCTGGAGCCCCTCTCCGGAATGCTGGAGCCCCTCTCCGGAATGCTGGAGCCCCTCTCCGGAATGCTGGAGCCCCTCTCCAGAATGCTGGAGCCCCGCTTCGGAATGCTGGAGCCCCGCTTCGGAATGCTGGAGCCCCTCTCCGGAATGCTGGAGCCCCTCTCCGGAATGCTGGAGCCCCTCTCCGGAATGCTGGAGCCCCTCTCCGGAATGCTGGAGCCCCTCTCCGGAATGCTGGAGCCCCTCTCCGGAATGCTGGAGCCCCTCTCCGGAATGCTGGAGCCCCTCTCCGGAATGCTGGAGCCCCTCTCTGGAATGCTGGATTCCCTCTCCGGAATGCTGGATTCCCTCTCCGGAATGCTGGATTCCCTCTCCGGAATGCTGGATTCCCTCTCCGGAATGCTGGAGCCCCTCTCCAGAATGCTGGAGCCCCGCTTCGGAATGCTGGAGCCCCTCTCCAGAATGCTGGAGCCCCGCTTCGGAATGCTGGAGCCCCTCTCCGGAATGCTGGAGCCCCTCTCCGGAATGCTGGAGCCCCTCTCCGGAATGCTGGAGCCCCTCTCCGGAATGCTGGAGCCCCTCTCCGGAATGCTGGAGCCCCTCTCCGGAATGCTGGATTCCCTCTCCGGAATGCTGGATTCCCTCTCCGGAATGCTGGATTCCCTCTCCGGAATGCTGGAGCCCCTCTCCGGAATGCTGGAGCCCCTCTCCGGAATGCTGGAGCCCCTCTCCGGAATGCTGGAGCCCCTCTCCGGAATGCTGGAGCCCCTCTCCGGAATGCTGGAGCCCCTCTCTGGAATGCTGGAGCCCCTCTCCGGAATGCTGGAGCCCCTCTCCAGAATGCTGGAGCCCCGCTTCGGAATGCTGGAGCCCCGCTTCGGAATGCTGGAGCCCCTCTCCAGAATGCTGGAGCCCCTCTCCAGAATGCTGGAGCCCCTCCCTGGAATGCTGGAGCCCCTCCCCGAAATGCTGGAGCCCCTCCCCGGAATGCTGGAGCCCCGCTTCGGAATGCTGGAGCCCCTCTCTGGAATGCTGGAGTCCCTCTCTGGAATGCTGGAGTCCCTCTCTGGAATGCTGGAGCCCCTCTCTGGAATGCTGGAGCCCCTCTCTGGAATGCTGGAGCCCCTCTCTGGAATGCTGGAGCCCCTCTCTGGAATGCTGGAGCCCCTCCCTGGAATGCTGGAGCCCCTCCCTGGAATGCTGGAGCCCCTCCCTGGAATGCTGGAGCCCCTCCCTGGAATGCTGGAGCCCCTCCCTGGAATGCTGGAGCCCCTCCCTGGAATGCTGGAGCCCCTCCCTGGAATGCTGGAGCCCCTCCCTGGAATGCTGGAGCCCCTCCCTGGAATGCTGGAGCCCCTCCCTGGAATGCTGGAGCCCCTCTCCGGAATGCTGGAGTCCCTCTCTGGAATGCTGGAGCCCCTCCCTGACTTCGGTCTGCAGGGTGGAACTATATTATTTATTGTTATTTTCTCTTTTTTTTTTTTTTATCCTTTACTATTAGCTAAATGTGAAATATGAAAAGCAATAATTTTATAATCGATTGCTAAAGCCAGGGGGTGACTTCCATTTTGGGTTCAATCGTTCTGAGGTGGTCACATGTACAGTGAACACCGATTAATAAGAACTAGATTTGATTATAATACTGGAAGGATCATTTTATTGAAGGGTCAGATCTGTACAGACAACCTGGATCTGGAGAGTCGTTGGAAAGAATGAAGTGTGACTTTGCACACAGGTGACCTCCCAACCCTCTAAATCTAGAAGAAGATTCTGCTACAAAGTAAAGTTCAAATAAATGATTCAGGACGTCTTCTTATCTGTTGCCAGCCATGTTGTGTCTTCCTTGTCCATGGAGGATTCTGGGTAATCTGCTCTCCAGCCCAAAACATCTTCTTAATCTTCTACAGATGTCTTGCGGTCAGCTAAGAGCCGCAGAGGATTCGGGTTCCTATCCTTGTCCCCCCGACGCCATCTCCGAGCCACATCGACTTCCCCAACATTTGTTATCTGTTATTTCCAGATGTGAAACTAACAGCAAAAAAGACTGATTAGTCCATCGAGTCTGCCATTTAAACCTTTTTATCTGAGTCCAGATCTATGATTATCACAAGTATGTCTGAAGTCACTTACTGTTGACTGACTCACTACCTCTGCTGGAAGTCTGTTCCAACCATCAACTACCCTTTCAGTAAAATAATACTTTCTAAGGTTGGTTTTGAACTTCCCTCCTACTAGTTTGAGATCATGTAGGATCTATATAGAAGAATCAGGACCTCCTTCATTCGGCTGGAGACCCTTCTAGTGATATAAAGATCTATATAGAGGAATCAGGACCTCCTTCCTCCTGGTGACCCCTCTAGTGATATAAAGATCTATATAGAGGAATCAGGACCTCCTTCCTCCTGCCGGTGACCCCTCTAGTGATATAAAGATCTATATAGAGGAATCAGGACCTCCTTCCTCCTGGTGACCCCTCTAGTGATATAAAGATCTATATAGAGGAATCAGGACCTCCTTCCTCCTGCCGGTGACCCCTCTAGTGATATAAAGATCTATATAGAGGAATCAGGACCTCCTTCCTCCTGCTGGTGATCCCTCTAGTGATATAAAGATCTATATAGATAATCAGGACCTCCTTCCTCCTGCTGGTGATCCCTCTAGTGATATAAAGATCTATATAGAGGAATCAGGACCTCCTTCCTCCTGCTGGTGACCCCTCTAGTGAGATAAACATCTATGAACGATATAGAGGAATCAGGACCCCCTTCCTCATGAGAATAGAGAATCGGGTGCAGAAGGAGGGAGGGTGGATGAGTGACGGTAAAAACTGGGGTGCAGGGTGTCTGGGCATTGGGGTGCAGGAAGATCTGTTTAGAAGGCTGGTATAAAGACAGATTTGTGCACTTCTATTAGTTGCAGGTTGTACTTGCAAGTACAGATTGTCCTTAAGACTTTAGGGGGGAGCGGACTGTGACCAGTGGGAGCAAACAATGCTCCATCTTTGGTATTAGGGGGAGAAATAGTTGGTGTCAATGGCAGGAATAGTGTCCCATTGTTGGTGTCAGTGACAGAAATAATGCCTCAAGGGCCAGATAAAGGCACGCAAAGGGCCACAGTTTGGAGACCACTGGTCTAGAAGAATGGTGACTGTCCTTTCACTAGACTGGTGTCATATTGGGTGTCATCAAACTCGCCCCACCCCTTACAGAATATAGGGATTACTTGTATGTACTTTTTGTCTCCTTTGCTGACAGCTGGAGCAGACGCTACGATTGGACAGCGGCGAGCGTGAAAGAGACTCCCTGGAGACGCGGAGCCTGGCGCAGCAGAATGTAGAGCTTAGGCGGCGGCTGGAGGAAGAACAAGCTGCATATAAGCGAAAGCTTCAAGCCTACCAGGAGGGTCAACAGCGGCAAGCGCAGCTGGTCCAGAAGCTGCAAGCCAAGGTGTGTGTGAATGGGGGGAGGGCACAGAGATCTGTTATAATGAAATCTGTCTGTTTACAAAAGCTATAGAGTGTGAGCGCCTACTTACCAAATCTATGGAGTGTGAGCGCCTACTTACCAAATCTATGGAGTGTGAGCGCCTACTTACCAAATCTATGGAGTGTGAGCGCCTACTTACCAAATCTATGGAGTGTGAGCGCCTACTTACCAAATCTATGGAGTGTGAGCGCCTACTTACCAAATCTATGGAGTGTGAGCGCCTACTTACCAAATCTATGGAGTGTGAGCGCCTACTTACCAAATCTATGGAGTGTGAGCGCCTACTTACCAAATCTATGGAGTGTGAGCGCCTACTTACCAAATCTATGGAGTGTGAGGGCCTACTTCCTAAATCTTTGGAGTGTGAGGGCCTACTTCGCAAACCTTTGGAGTGTGAGGGCCTACTTCGCAAACCTTTGGAGTGTGAGGGCCTACTTCGCAAACCTTTGGAGTGTGAGGGCCTACTTCGCAAACCTTTGGAGTGTGAGGGCCTACTTCGCAAACCTTTGGAGTGTGAGGGCCTACTTCCCAAACCTTTGGAGTGTGAGGGCCTACTTCGCAAACCTTTGGAGTGTGAGGGCCTACTTCCCAAACCTTTTGGAGTGTGAGGGCCTACTTCGCAAACCTTTGGAGTGTGAGGGCCTACTTCCCAAACCTTTTGGAGTGTGAGGGCCTACTTCGCAAACCTTTGGAGTGTGAGGGCCTACTTCCCAAACCTTTGGAGTGTGAGGGCCTACTTCCCAAACCTTTTGGAGTGTGAGGGCCTACTTCCCAAACCTTTGGAGTGTGAGGGCCTACCAAGAATTGACTTTGACAAGGCAATTTACTACAGCAGAGGAACGTTTTATGGTAATCCTCCGTCTGTTTCTCCGCAGGTTCTGCAGTACAAGAAGCGATGTGGAGACGTTGAGCAGCAGTTGCTGGAACGATCGACGGAGCTGGAGCATGAACGTCTTAGTGTGAGTCTTAATTTATCTAAAATAAAGATCAAATTCCTTTATATTAAACTTAAGCCCTGGATGGTGCCTGACCAAAGATGGTGCTGGCCTTCTGGAGGGAAAAGCAGATAAAGGCATTGTTGGGGAGGGGGGGCTGTGATCTCTGTGAGAGGTAATAAATATCTGGATATGTTATACTGGCACATTACTGAGCATGGAAATATACATCTAATGACAGGTTAATTTTGAATATACACATAATAATTAATGTTATACCCACCATATGGACAGCCACTCCAGCTTCTCTAATGAGGATGGAAATGATTTGTGTAATAAATATACACTTTTCCTTTTATAGAGCCGCCTGGAGATGACGGACTCGCGGCTGCGGCAGGAGGAGGAGACCAGCAATGAACTGGAGAACGCACTGATACGCCTGGAGGAGGAACAGCAGAGGTAGGAGAGAGAGAGTCCATGGTGGTCACAGGAATGGGTGGAGCTCTGGGGCTGGTGGTCACAGGAATGGGTGGAGCTCTGGGGCTGGTGGTCACAGGAATGGGCGGAGCTCTGGGGCTGGTGGTCACAGGAATGGGCGGAGCTCTGGAGCTGGTGGTCACAGGAATGGGCGGAGCTCTGGGGCTGGTGGTCACTAAATGTTCTCATAGTGATAGGGAGCCTGAAACATGTTACTGTCTGCCATTTTTCCCTCAGGTCTCCTCAGCCAGTATAGGAATGTTTTTTTGAAATCACTGCTATTTGTGTGTTATAGCAAAAGGGGATCTATATGAGGACTAGAATCGGCCGGCCATTGAGATACTACAAGCCCCAGCTAGTCCTGCCTGCCGTGTAGAATGTGTGTGTCCTGTTCACTTGTTAGCTGTAGGCTGGCAAATTCAGTTTCACATCTTCATCCAAAAAAACAGATTTAAATCAGGATTATCAGTCCCCTAAAACGGCTATATCCAAGTACTGCAGAGCTTTCCAATGTCCCGTCCGAGTACTACAGAAACTTCCAGTGTCCTCTCCCAGTACTACAGAAACTTCCAGTGTCCTCTCCCACTACTACAGAAACTTCCAGTGTCCTCTCCCAGTACTACAGAAACTTCCAGTGTCCTCTCCCAGTACTACAGAAACTTCCAGTGTCCTCTCCCAGTACTACAGAAACTTCCAGTGTCCTCTCCCAGTACTACAGAGACTTCCAGTGTCCTCTCCCAGTACTACAGAAACTTCCAGTGTCCTCTCCCAGTACTACAGAAACTTCCAGTGTCCTCTCCCAGTACTACAGAAACTTCCAGTGTCCTCTCCCAGTACTACAGAGACTTCCAGTGTCCTCTCCCAGTACTACAGAAACTTCCAGTGTCCTCTCCCACTACTACAGAAACTTCCAGTGTCCTCTCCCAGTACTACAGAAACTTCCAGTGTCCTCTCCCAGTACTACAGAAACTTCCAGTGTCCTCTCCCAGTACTACAAAGACTTCCAGTGTCCTCTCCCAGTACTACAAAGACTTCCAGTGTCCTCTCCCAGTACTACAAAGACTTCCAATGTCCTCTCCCAGTACTACAAAGACTTCCAGTGTCCTCTCCCAGTACTACAAAGACTTCCAATGTCCTCTTCCAGTACTACAGTGACTTCCAGTGTCCTCTCCCAGTACTACATAAACTTCTAGTGTCCTCTCCCAGTACTACAGTGACTTCCAGTGTCCTCTCCCAGTACTACAGAAACTTCTAGTGTCCTCTCCCAGTACTATAGTGACTTCCAGTGTCCCGTCCCAGTACTACAGTGACTTCCAGTGTCCCGTCCGAGTACTACAGAGACTTCCAGTGTCCTGTCCCAGTACTACAGAGACTTCCAGTGTCCTGTCCCAGTACTACAAAGACTTCCAATGTCCTCTTCCAGTACTACAGTGACTTCCAGTGTCCTCTCCCAGTACTACATAAACTTCTAGTGTCCTCTCCCAGTACTACAGTGACTTCCAGTGTCCTCTCCCAGTACTACAGAAACTTCTAGTGTCCTCTCCCAGTACTATAGTGACTTCCAGTGTCCCGTCCGAGTACTACAGAGACTTCCAGTGTCCTGTCCCAGTACTACAGAGACTTCCAGTGTCCTGTCCCAGTACTACAGAGACTTCCAGTGTCCTCTCCCAGTACTACAGAAACTCCCACTGTTCTCTCCCAGTAATACAGAAATCTCCAGTGTCCTGTCCCAGTACTACAGAGACTTCCAGTGTCCTCTCCCAGTACTACAGAAACTTCCACTGTTCTCTCCCAGTACTACAGAAACTTCCAGCGTTCTGTCTGAGAACTATAGATCCTCCTAATCTCCTGCCACCCTCTCTGTGCAGTAATCCACAGATCTGCAAGAAACAATTTACATGTCAGTGTTCAGTATTTTTTCTCCTCTACATAGGAGTTCCAGCCTCACCCAGGTCAACGCCATGCTGAGAGAGCAGCTGGACCAGGCCAACGCCGCCAATCAGGCTCTGAGTGAGGATCTGCGCAAGTTGACAAATGATTGGACCAAAGCTCGCGATGAGCTGGAGCAGAAAGAGAGCGAGTGGAGGCGAGAGGAAGAGGTGAGTGACGTCACCCATAGATCACAGCCAGGTACCATCTGATGTGACTGGCTCAGTGTTCTCTGTACAGCACTGCGGTATATGTCAGTGCTATATAAATGTATAATATTAGTGTGTGTGACTGGGGGAGGGGACATTAGAGTGTAAGCTCCTGTGGTACAGAGACTGAACCGAGGTGACTGGCTTAGTGATCTTTGTACAGCACTGCGGTATATGTCAGAGCTATATAAATGTATAATAATAATAGTAATGTGTGACTGTGGGGGAGGGGACATTAGAGTGTAAGCTCCTCTGGTACAGAGACTGATGTGATTGGCTCAGTGATCTCTGTACAGCACTGCGGTATATGTCAGAGCTATATAAATGTATATTAATAAGTGTGTGACTGTAGAGGGATGTTAGAGTGCAAGCTCCTGTGGTGCAGAGACTACTGTAAGTGACTTTATGTAATTGATGATATATAAATATGAAATATAATTTCTTTTTCTTCTCCTGATCCTTTGTCGCCCTCTGCAGTCCTTTAACTCCTACTTCAGTAATGAGCACAGCCGGCTGCTGTCACTGTGGAGGCAGGTTGTTGGGTTCCGCAGACACTTCATTGAGATGAAAACCATGACAGAGAGGTGGGTGATGATGGCTTTGTATGGATTTTATTTAAAGGGCCTAAGATTTTGGGTTCATCAAGAAGGTGTGACTGTACGTTTCAAACGCCGGTCCACACAGCATTAACTTGGCTGCAAAATAGTGAATGCAATTAGAGTGAAAACAATGGGATGAATGTGTTTATAGCAGGCTATGTGTCTATGAATTCTCTCCTCTCTGTACGCAGGGACCTGACGCTGATTCAGAAGGAACTGTCGCAGTCCTGCCGCACTCTTCACGCCTCGTGCCTGAACGTCAGCGGATCCCATCGGCTGGCAGAAAACAATGGCGTCGTCGTGGTGGAGAGGCAGGCGCTGCAGCTGGCCCAGCTGGACGAGCAGCTGAAGGACAAAGTGCGACAAATGATCCAGCTGCAAGCGGCATACGACGCAGAGAAGGCGGAGCTTAGCGCCAGGTTGGTTACCTGCTAATCCAATCTAGTCTGAGGTTGAGCCCTATGCCCCGTGGCTGCCCGCCCGCGCCACAGCTTGACCGCCTCTGGTTTGTGACTTGGGCCTGGTTTTGTCCTGCAGGGCGGCAGAACTGAGTAAGACCATTGAGCGTCTGCAGAGCGACAGCAAGGAAAAAGATCTTCAGATCAGGAGCCTGCAGGAGAAGGTACAAAAACAAAATGGCCGCACGGCTGATTAGAGGCTTAAAGCTGAACTCTGGAATAAGCAAATATTGTCTGAATCCGTCGGTCATGTGACTTCTTCTTCAATCTCGGTGATCTTTGTGTATTTCTTGCAGATCTGTGCCGTCATCCAGTGTGAGACTTCCTGTAATAAAGACCGCCCACTGCTGCTCTCTCTTCCTGTGCAGGGGGACTGGTCTTGTCTCCGCCCCTTCCTGTAGTTCTTTCCAGGATGCCTGTAGTGGGTGTAGCCTGCTGGGCCCCTCCCACTGCTCTGCTCTTCCCTGGTGCAGGAGGACTGGTCTTTTATCCACCCCCAAGTTTCCTGTAGTTGGTGGAGCCTGCTGGGCCCCTCCCACAGCTCTTAATAAATAAAAAGGAATGCAGCTCTCTCACCAAGGGAGCCTCCTGAGTATAGAAGTAGAGTCCACCATAGGGTGCTCAGGCTGTTGTGTCCTCCGGATAACACTTGGGCAACGGTCAAAATAGGAAAACCCGGCAACTCCATATCCATATCCAAATGTAAACCTTTATTGATACATGTACCAACAAACATTTACATTTGGATATGGACATGGAGTTACCGGCTTTTCCTATTTTGCCTCCCACAGGTCTGCTTTCTCTCCTTATGCAGGAGAACTGGTCTTGTCTCCGCCCCCTCCTGTCGTTTTTCTGTAGTGGGTGGAGCCTCCTGGGTCCCTCCCACAGCTTTGCTTTCTCTCCTTATGCAGGAGAACTGGTCTTGTCTCCGCCCCCTCCTGTCGTTTTTCTGTAGTGGGTGGAGCCTCCTGGGTCCCTCCCACAGCTCTGCGCTCTCTCCTTGTGCAGAACTGGTCTTGTCTCCACCCCCTCCTGTCTTTTTTCTGTAGTGGGTGGAGCCTCCTGGGCCCCTCCCACAGCTCTGCTTTCTCTCCTTGCACATGGTACCTGGTCTTGTCTCAGCCCCTCCTGTAGTTTTCTGTAGTGGGTGGAGCCTCCTGGGCCCCTCCCACAGCTTTGCTTTCTCTCCTTGCACATGGTACCTGGTCTTGTCTCCGCCCCTCCTGTAGTTTTCTGTAGTGGGTGGAGCCTCCTGGGCCCCTCCCACAGCTCTGCTTTCTCTCCTTGCACATGGTACCTGGTCTTGTCTCCGGCCCTCCTGTAGTTTTCTGTATTGGGTGGAGCCTCCTGGGCCCCTCCCACAGCTCTGCTTTTTCTTCTTGTGCATGGTACCTGGTCTTGTCTCCGCCCCTCCTGTAGTTTTCTGTATTGGGTGGAGCCTCCTGGGCCCCTCCCACAGCTTTGCTTTCTCTCCTTGCACATGGTACCTGGTCTTGTCTCCGCACCTCCTGTAGTTTTCTGTAGTGGGTGGAGCCTCCTGGGCCCCTCCCACAGCTCTGCTTTCTCTTCTTGTGCATGATACCTGGTCTTGTCTCCGCCCCTCCTGTAGTTTTCTGTATTGGGTGGAGCCTCCTGGGCCCCTCCTACAGCTCTGCTTTCTCTCCTTGCACATGGTACCTGGTCTTGTCTCTGCCCCTCCTGAAGTTTTCTGTAGTGGGTGGAGCCTCCTGGGCCCCTCCCACAGCTCTGCTTTCTCTCCTTGTACATGGTACCTGCTCTTGTCTCCGCCCCTCCTGTAGTTTTCTGTAGTGGGTGGAGTCTCCTGGGCCCCTCCCACAGCTCTGCTTTCTCTCCTTGCACATGGTACCTGGTCTTGTCTCCGCCCCTGCTGTAGTTTTCTGTAGTGGGTGGAGCCTCCTGGGCCCCTTTCACGGCTCTGCTCTCTGCACAGGCTATGTACAGCACACTGATGTCACTGCTAGTTTTACAATGTCATATCTGGGTTTGCAAAGGCATTTGGTGCTCAGAGTGGATTTACAATCATTGAGGGTAATGAGGAATATATTTAAATTACTTTTTTTTTTTTGCCCGGAGTTCAGCTTTAACAAAATATCTCCCCAAAATATTTTGAATGTTGTGTGTGGACACAGTTGCCTGGTTTGCTGGCATTGCTTGAGACATAAGAGTAGAAAGCGGGGCAGAGTGAGGAATCCGCTGGGTCGGGGAGGTGGGAGGCTTCTCCTCCCTCATCGTGTTTTTGGACTTTGAGACGTCTGATTTATCGTTGCAGGAGAGGAGTGAGATGGAGGAGCAGGCCATGCTGGTCGGGGAGGAGGTGGAAGCACTGAAGGCTGAGAGAGAAATTCTACAAGAGACCCTCCGAGAACTCACCCAGGTCTGACACCCACAGAAGTAGGCTGAGGAGCTGACAATCTAATGAGTGGAGGAGGCTTACAGGAGATAGTTATCCTACCAATAAAATATTAGAAGTGATAGTTTCTGCTGTTTCGTTATATTCTGTAACTAGAATTGAAACTGAAGGCTAAAGGCTCAAGGTTTTTCTTTACCTTCATGCATTCTATGCATAAAGATCAAAAAAACATCTCTGTGCAGCGCTTTCCCCCGACTTGTTCATTCCCCGACTTAGTAGGCGGAACACTTTGCTGGGGGTGGGTCAGCCACTCCCCTTGACCTCTGGGGACACGCCTTCTGACCTTTGGAGGAGGTCCCTATTCCAATCCCTGAGTCCTAACCTTGTTCTTCAAGGGAAAACCCCAACCCCTAATACTGACCTGAGCCCCCTCTCGATCCAGCGATATGAAAGACAGCTTCTCCCGAGTCTCTCATTCCTCATTGGCTGAGACAGCAGCGCGTGCCTTTGGCTCCCACTACTCTCAATTACAGCCAGTGAGCCAATGAGGAGAGCGTGGGGGTGGGGCCGAGTCCCAGCTTTTGTTTGTCTTATGGACGCATAAGGCGGGGCTTCGGGAGCGAGCACCCGCCAGTGACCCCCCAGAGAAAGCGGCTTGCTATTGGGGGGCACTGGTTGAAGAGGAGGAGTGCCGACGGGTGCGAGGATCAGGGCTGCTTTGTGCAAAATCATTACACAGAGCAGGTAAATAAGGCATGTTTGTTATTTGAAAAGAAGTGCCACACCCCCGCTAAGAGGTCCAGATACAACTTTATTCCTTTAAAACTCAGGGGGGGGCAATCCAAAAAAGTAGCCAATCTCCAGAACCATGGGTCCTAGGATTGTTACCAGTGGTGGGGTAGGACTTGGGCTACCTACCCCCCAAATTTGGGGTCTCTATGACTTTAATGTTCAGGGAAGGCACCTGCCTTCCCTGACTGCACGTCCTTGAACTGTGCCCCACTGTTGCTGACGGTGGGAGGGAATAATGCCTCAAGGGCCAGATAAAAGCATGAAAAGGGCCCCATTTGGCCCCTGGGCCGCAGTTTGGAGACCACTGATTTACACCAACATCAATATCTTAACCCAGGGGTCTCAAACCCTCCAGCTGTTGCAGAACTACAATTCCCATGAGGCATTGCAAGGCTGACATTTTCAAGCATGACTCCCATAGGCAGAGGCATGATGGAACTTGTAGTTCCACAACAGCTGGAGGGCCGCCAGTTTGAGACCCTTGTCTTAACCACTTCATACCCCGCCCATAGTAATATGACGTCCGCAGGAGGGATCCCCCATCCTGGGCGGGCATCAGATGACGTCCTGGGCTTCCCGGCCGTCTAGGGGGCGCGTGCGCGCCGCGTCACTCGGAAGCCGGTGCTCGTTCACCCCGTGATTGCCGGTAACAGAGCCGGGACGTGGATCTGTGTGTGTCTAAACACAGATCCGCATCCTGTCAGGGTAGAGGAGACCGATCGTGTGTTCCCAGTACAGAGGAACACTGATTGGTCTCCTCCCCTTGTGAGTCCCCTCCCCCTACCGTTAGAATCGCTCCCGAGGTAACACATTTAACCCCTTGTTCGCCCCCCTAGTGTTAACCCCTTCCCTGCCAGTGACATTTATACAGTAATCAGTGCATTTTTAAAGCACAGATCGCTGTGAATGGTCCCAAAATAGTGTCAAAAGTGTCCGATGTGTCCGCCACAATGTCGCAGTCACGATAAGAATCGCAGATCGCCCCCATTACTAGTAAAAAAAAATAAATAATAAAAATGCCATAAATCTATCTCCTATTTTGTAGACGCTATAACTTTTGCGCAAACCAATCAATATACACTTATCGCGATTTTTTTTTTTTTTTTTTTACCAAAAATATGTAGTAGAATACGTATCGGCCTAAACTGAGAATATTTTTTTTTTTTTTAAATTGGGATAATTATTATAGCAAAAAGTGAAAAAACATTGTGTTTTTTTTTCAAACTTGTCACCATTCTTTTGTTTATAGCGCTAAAAATAAAAACCGCAGAGGTGATCAAATACCACCAAAAGAAAGCTCTATTTGTGGGGAAAAAAAAAATATAAAAATGTTATTTGGGTACACTGTTGCATGACCGCGCAATTGTCATTCAAACTGCGACAGCGCTGAAAACTGAATATTGGCCTGGGCAGGAAGGGGGTGAAAATGCCCGGTGCTGAAGTGGTTAATAATACCAATAAGATAACCCTTTGGGCCCAGCGCTATCTTTCCCTCAGTTCTTTCTATTCTGTAACATTCAGTAGAATTGAATTGTCCCTTTTCTTTGGCTATTACCAGTAGAAGAGTTCTGGGAGGGGATAATCTCGGGGAAGGCGGTCCTCCAGGAATATTGATTAGATGGCGCTGATTATGGGTCGGTGAATTTTCGTCAGTTTTTTTTTTTTTTTATTTTAATGTTTTTTTGCTTTTCATTGGAATTGTCCGGCAGGCGGTGCTGAGTGACACGGACAGCGGTCTGCAGATCTCCAGCGACAGGACGTCGGAGTTCATAGAGAGCGAGGGTCCGGGACTCAGCCTGAGGGGTCTCTCCAGCAGCCTGCGCACCTCCTCTCCCATCCGCCGCTCTTCTCCGCACCGCAGCTCCTCGCCCAGACGCAGCCTGTCACCGGCGTTCCGGGACTCGGCTCTCTCCGCCGTGCACTCCGCTTTACAGAGGAGACAGCTGCAAGTTCAGGTAAGTCCCATTCTATGTAGCATAACACGGAGAGCTCAGAGAGACCATGCCAAACTGCACCCCCTCCTCAAGATTCCCCCAGTACTAATCCGCCCCCCTGCTGGAATCCCCCCTCCCTGCACAAATCTCTGCCCCCCCATCCCCCAAATCTCCCCAACACAAATGCCCCTCCCAAAAAAAAAGTCACTCCGCTTAGCACAAATCCCCTACCCCTCAAATTTCCCCTTTTAGTACACATCCTCTCCCCTCCACTCCAGATCCCCCACTCCTAGCACAAATCCACATCCCAAATTTCCCCTCCTAGCACAGACCCCCCCCCCCCAATAAAAATGTCCCCTCCTAGTACCATTCTCCTCCTCCCTTCACCATATCACCTCTTTAAGAACAAACCCCCTACATCCCCCCCCTCCTCCTAGCACAAATCCTCTTCCCCCATCCCCTCTCCCAACACAAATCCCCCTAAATCACCACTCCTAGCAATTCTTGCCCCCTGTAAACCCCCAAATTGCCCCTCCCAACACAAATCCTCCTCAATCTTCCCGCAGCACCCCCCCCCCCCTCCACATGAAGCTACAGTGCCCAGGGCAGCTGCCCCTCCTGCCCACCCCTTGTCTTGGCCCTGGATGGAGGTAAGTTCTCTATACTGGAGTGAGGAACGTTCAATGTCTATTGTCACAGGAACTGCGAGGGCGGCTGGAGACCGGACAGGAGACGGTCGGTGCGCTGCGCAAACAGCTGAGCGACAGCGAGGATGAGCGACACACCCTGGAGCAGAAAATCACCCAAACCCAGCAAGATCTCGACATTACCAGCATTGCCAAGGATGACGCCGAGCGCACCGTCTCCAGACTGCGCAACAACCTAGAGCAGCTCAACAGGTACAGACACACCAACACCCGCAGGAGGCTGACATCCGAAAAATGAAAGAAGCATCTCCAGTCCCAAAATCCTGCGCACAGCGTTGAAAGATTTCTTTGTGTGACCCAGCATTGATGGCACTCCCGTCTGTATTGCAGTGAGCGTGCTGCGCTGGAGCGGAGCATCCAGAATCATCAGGAACAGCTGGAGACGCAGCGACAGGAGGCGGAGAAACTGCAGCTCGCCAACAGCGACCTCCAGCGGCAGAGGGACCTCCTACAAGAGGAGAAGGAGGACACGTGCCAGGACCGCAGCAGGGTGCTGCGCGAGGTGGAGAGAGGGTGAGAGCGAGCGCTTGTGTGCACGTTCAGGATCGATACAAACTGGGTTTAAATTTGTTGCAAATTGTATCACTTTTAGTGCAGAAATACAGCCGGTATACCAACGGAGCTCATAGAGTTACATTATATACCATCACACACCTTGTATGGAGCTCATAGATTTACATCATATACCATCACACACCTTGTATGGAGCTCATAGATTTACATTATATACCATCACACACCTTGTATGGAGCTCATAGAGTTACATTATATACCATCACACACCTTGTATGGAGCTCATAGAGTTACATTATATACCATCACACACCTTGTATGGAGCTCATAGATTTACATCATATACCATCACACACCTTGTATGGAGCTCATAGATTTACATTATATACCATCACACACCTTGTATGGAGCTCATAGATTTACATCATATACCATCACACACCTTGTATGGAGCTCATAGATTTACATCATATACCATCACACACCTTGTATGGAGCTCATAGATTTACATTATATACCATCACACACCTTGTATGGAGCTCATAGAGTTACATTATATACCATCACACACCTTGTATGGAGCTCATAGAGTTACATTATATACCATCACACACCTTGTATGGAGCTCATAGATTTACATCATATACCATCACACACCTTGTATGGAGCTCATAGATTTACATTATATACCATCACACACCTTGTATGGAGCTCATAGATTTACATTATATACCATCACACACCTTGTATGGAGCTCATAGAGTTACATTATATACCATCACACACCTTGTATGGAGCTCATAGAGTTACATTATATACCATCACACACCTTGTATGGAGCTCATAGATTTACATTATATACCATCACACACCTTGTATGGAGCTCATAGAGTTACATTATATACCATCACACATCTTTGTAGAACTTAGAAGACTTGGACCATTTCAATCACCTCCATTCCAGCATGCGACACCTGAAAAATCTGGGCTTGCCTACAATTTACACTTCATTTCCAACATTTTTCCATCTATAATCTAATTCCATTTTTTTAATAGATAACGGTTCGAGTTGTATCCTGGCAAAAAACGCTAGGTTGGATTGCGTTAAGTCAGAGGTGTCCAGCAAAAAGTGGGTGTGGCTACATGTCTGAGATCTCCCCAAAGTACCTCAATGATGAGGTCAGGAGATTGTGATGGCCACTCCAGAACCTTCACTTTTTTTTGTTTGCTGCAGCCACCAATGGTTGACCTATATTTCAGATCATTGTCATGTTGGAAAGTCCAGGGGTGTCCCATGTGCAGATTTCTGGGGCTGAAGAATGAGACTTTTCCTTCAATGTTTTTTGATAATGTTCTGCATTCATCTTGCCATTAGTTTACCTAAATTCCCTGTGCTGCTGTAGCTCCCCATAGCGTTCATGGTGGTGCCCATATTGTTGAATATTAGTCTCATCACTCCAAATGATTTTTTTCAGAAGTTTTGAGGTTTCTCCAGGTGCTGTTTTGTATATTACAAGCGGGATGTTTGGTGGTGTTGGTGCAGCAAGAATGGCTAACATCCTACAAATTCTGCCAGGGGTGTGCAAAGTTATGAGTACAACTGTAGGGTGTCATAATAAGACGCAAGAAGTTCTATCTCTAGGACAGAGAGCTAAACCCTCCTGCTCCATAAACTCCAGATACCATATTTCATTGATCTTAGATCTATTGGAACAAGCCAGGAGTAACTACAAATTGATCAAATAAACATCAATCAGTACAATTTTGCATATGATAAAGAAACAATGCTCTAGAACACAGAATGGGATAACAAGAACTCACTTTTTAAGCTTGCTGAGGGGTGATGGTGAGAGATTGAAGAAAACAACATGCCTTACTGTCCTGCTGTAGATCAGTGGTTCTCAACTCCGGTCCTCAGGACCCACTAACAGGCCAGATTTTATGTATTACCTTGGGGAGATGCAGACTAAAATACTGCAATCACTGAGCAGCAAATGATATCACCTGTGATGTATTTCAGTTATCTTGCAAACCTGGCCTGTTATTGGGTCCTGAGGACAGGAGATGAGAACCACTGCTGTAGATTCTTAAAATGGAAGCTGACTCACTTCCTCTTGAGAATTCTCCCAGAATGCACTGGTTCCTAACAACTTTAATTAACACATTTTAAGAGAATACAATACAGTGGTACCTTGGATTACGAGCATAATTCGTTCCAGAAGAATGCTTGTAATCCAAAGCACTCGTATATCAAAACCAGTTTTCCCATAGGAGTAAAAGGAAACTCAGATAATTCGTTCCAGCGGCACTGCTAGTGTATGCATTACCGCATGTGGCCAGAGGTGGGGGGCGCCGGAGACCGCTCAGATGCACTCGCAGAGGCTCGGAGATGGTGTGCGGCCGTCCAGGATATTTTTCTCTTTCCTCGGCTCCGAAGTGTCACCGGCGCCCCCGCACTTCTGGCCAAATGCGGTACTGCACACCCCAGGGGGTTGAATCCTGCTTGCCTTGCAAGACAATTCTCGCAAACCGAGTCAGGATTTTTAAAAAATAATAGCTCGTATTGTGAAACGTTCGTAAACCACGTTACTCGCAATCCGAGGTATTACTGTATGTAACTTCTACAAACAGCAAAGCTATACCAGAAAAGGAACAGTAGGTGGCGCCTGCGCTCTGCATATAACTAGCTTGGTGTAAATCAGGGATACGCAATTAGCAGACCACCAGCTGTTGCAGAACTACAACTCCCATGAGGCCTAGCAAGACTCTGATAGCCACAAGCATGACACCCAGAGGCAGAGGCATGATGGGACTGGTAGTTTTGCAACAGCTGGAGGTCCGCTAATTGCATATCCCTGGTGTAAATTAAGAAAACCCCACATGTATATTCAAGCACATAAACATAAGTAAACTGAATAGAAGCCCGGTGGGCAGAAGGCACAGAAGATTTACCATTTACAATGGCCCTGATTTAATGCATTGTACCCCCTGGATCCGCAGGCACAAGGCCCAGGAGCAGTTAGAGGTGAAGCTGTCTGCCCTACGTAAGGAGCTGGTGGTGGTGAAAGAGGCTCTGCAGCAGTCCAGCCTGGAGAAGGAAGTGTCCGACGCGGAGAAGGCTGACATTTCCCAGGCCCTGTCTAAGGTGAGATCTCCGCCCTTACAGAGAACTTGCTTCCTAATCCTCCAAGAGGCTGATTTATTGTCAGTGAGCAGCAGATAAGACGATATAATGACACCGCTTTCCACTGCTTAGTGACTTATTGACCTGGATGAAGCATGGCGGAAGGTTTCACTGGTCACATGCTTCTTCCAGGTCACAGTGACATCTAGACATGTGCATTTCCTTTCAATTCACTTTTCAGCCAAAAATGTTTTTCGGAGATTCGGATGTATACAAATCTCCAAATGGACAAAGTAACGAATGTCAATCCGAAAAAAAATTTTATAACGAAATTAACTAATTCATTTGTTTTAATTCGGATGACGTCACATGAATTCAAATTTGTTCGATATTTCAGATTCGGATAAAGAATGGATTCGAATTCCATTCCATTCAATAATTCAGATACATGTGTGACGCCACACACTATTGTCCAATCAGCCATTTTCTCTTGAAGGGTTGGTCTAGTGTCCAAAAATATTGAATCTTTCCAGCTTTAAATCCGTCTGATTTGAGTAAAGTATCGAATATATATCAATCTTCTGGGGGAAAAAAATGCAACATTTTTTTGAATCCACCCCAGACCAATGAATATACGAAACGAATTGAGTCAACATAACCAATTTGATGAAACTAAATTCTTCAATGAATGAATGCATCCAAAAAGAAACAAAACATTTCAGCAGGCACATGACTAATGACATCGCTGGAAAGTTGACTTTTGAGAGAGTCTTTTATCCTTTGTAAGCGTTTTAGACGTAGCCATGATGTGATCTGTGTAATATATATAGAAAATACAGTGTAAAGCTAAAAACAAAAATTAAGGTTGTAGTGTACTAAAACCATAACCAATGTGTTAATTATAAAACAATATTCACTGTGATAAACTAGTGAAAAAAAGAAAATGTCAAATTCAACATAAAATGCCCATAAATAATGCAGTGATGATTCTTCAATCAAAAGTGATGATGCACAACATGCGATTAGCAGTAAGGCTATGTAGATGAAAAAAACGATCCTCTGTCATAAGGAAATAGATGGGTACTCTTACCGGATGTGGTGGACCCACTTACCAGCGGTAGTGGGTCAATCGATTTTATGTGGGCTGAATGCCTCACGATGTATATTTAGGTGGGAGAGAGATCACCTCCAGCAGGATACAACCGGGCTTCAGTGATAGTAGTCCTGGCAAGATTCCTGGATCCTTATGATTCTCCGGTAGAGACAACGAACCTCCACTCAGTGTACTGACCCTCAGAATGTATATAAGAGGCTCAACCAAACCGGGGAAAGAATGGAGGAAAAGGCACCATATGGTGCAGGTTAAACCAGAAAGGTTTATTTAAAATGACAGTACATCAAGGTTCAATGAGTACATAAAAAAGTGATCAAGGGTAAAATATAAAATCCAAAAGGGCAATATGGGAAGCATGGGTAGCGAAACTGACGCGTTTCGTCCAAAGCAGACTTCATCTTCAGCATAACATTGCTCCCCCACATTGCTAACTTATATAGAATAACATATAGGCCATGTGACAAATTGGGAGAACGGCTAATATATAGAATCAGATTTGTTTATTCTCTTCCCTTCCCACATTGGTGGCTTATTCTCGAATTCTCTAAATACAACACTTTGTACGTTGCTCCGTGCATTGCCTTGTTGAATAAGCCTGCTAGTCACCTCCATCTTCTTCTGTTCGCTTTCTTACCATAAAAGCCTAAAATGCTATGTTATCACTCATTTCGCCCCGCATTGGACTGCTGTGGCTCCCCATGAGACCAACAAGGGGAGGATTTCACAGCTAGCTCACTATATCTTCCTTTTCTTCCCCACCAGGCCGAGACCACCCGGGCCGAGCTGGAGTTGGCGCTCAATCGGCAGAGGACGGAAGAGGCCACCCTGCGAGATGCTTTATCCAAGATGAGTGCATTGAACGAGAGTCTGGCCCATGACAAGATAGAGCTTAACAAGCTCATCGCTCAGGTACCGCTCACACCACAGTGGGGGGTCAGTAGGCTTATCACTGATGAGATGACTATGATGTCTACAGTGTATGACCACCCAGACTGGTATTTGCAGGGGGTGGCCAGCCTTCAGGGTAAAGCGAGTTGTGAGCAGATCCTGGTGGGCACAGTAGGTTTGCTCTCAGAGATCCAAGCATTAACGGTACACAATAGACACATTTTGTGTATTCCTTCTGCAGCTGGAGGAAGACCGCTCCACCTTGCGTGGACAGAAGCACGAGGTGGAGCAAGAGAAGGCCTCCATTCGGGATGAGCTAGTGCGGCTGGAGCAGGAAAAGCTGGAGCTGGACACAGAGCGTTTCGGCCTGGATAACTCCCTGCAGGCCATGGAGCAAACAGGCGAGAAACTCCTTCAGGAGCTCCAATCCCTCCGAAAGGAGAAGACACATTTTCAGGAGCAGTTGGGGCAGGTGAGAACTGGGAAAGGCTGAATAAGTGAGGAGGGTAAAGCGGGGGGGTTAATTTTCCCACTACTGTCCCTGCAGGTAACACGGCACAGGAACTCTCTGAGCGAGGAGCTGGTGCAGAGCCGGAAGGAGGTGGAGCAGCATAGTGAGAGTCTCCTCCGGGCCTCCAGAGAGAAGGAGGTTCTGATGAAGGACAAGGGCAACCTGGTGGTGCAGCTCACCGCGTGTGAGCGCGAGAACCGAATGCAGTCGGAAGAAATAGCTGCTCTAAGGTAACAATAAACACTTGGGTCTCCAGTGGCAGCATCGCTGCTTAGCTTCAGTTTTATATAATAGTTGTGACAACACAGTATGAGCAAGAAAAGAATTGTCCACTCATCAGAATATCATTTATAGTCCCACAATGCAGCATGGGAAAATGAAAATGGGCAGCTCTTCCTCTGACAGAAGTCTATGTTTTACATAACTGTTTAGTAAAGTATTCTTTGGACTGAATTCTAATAGTTAAATGCTGGGTTTACATATATATTTACACTCCCAGTCTCTAACAAATCCCATATCATGTCTGCAGTATCTGACCTTTTCTAGTAGCATGTCTGCAGTCTCTGATCATCCCCAGTTAAATGTCTGCAGTCTCTGATCATCCCCAGTTAAATGTCTGCATCCTCTGATCATCCCCAGTTAAATGATTGCAGTCTCTGATCATCCCCAGGTAAATGTCTGCAGTCTCTGATCATCCCCTGTTAAATGTCTGCAGTCTCTGATCATCCCCTGGTAAATGTCTGCAGTCTCTGATCATCCCCTGGTAAATGTCTGCAGTCTCTGATCATCCCCTGTTAAATGTCTGCAGTCTCTGATCATCCCCTGTTAAATGTCTGCAGTCTCTGATCATCTTCTGTATTATGGCTGCAGTCTCTGTTCATCCCCTGTTGAATGTCTGCCGTCTCTGACAGATTTCTATAGCGTTACATTTACTGAATATAATGTGCGGCCCTTTGCTGGTGTCAGGGGCTGCACCTAAGTCCCCCTATATCAAGACATTTGGCCACTATTGCTCCAGACATTTTGACAAATAAAGATCAAATAAAGAGTCTCTTTAGAGAGGAATCTGCAGAACAATTGACACAGTGATCATTGCAGAGACCTGTTTCTTTCTAATGTTCCTTTCAGTTTTTGATTATGTTATAGTTTAGTGATTTGTGACCACTAGGGGGCAGCACTGGGAGTCTGACCTGAGTTAGTGTGGTCAGTGAAGAGTTAGGCTCGGTTCACACTGGGGCGACTTGGGATCCCACTTGTACGCCCTCAAGTCGCCCCAAGTCGCCCCAGAAATAGTTTGAATGGGAGTGAACGCTAGCGTCTTAATAGACGCTACTTAAGTCGCTCCGACTTCAGAGCGTACTCCCTGTACTACTTTGATCCGACTTGGTAGGCGACCTGTACCATAGAAATCAATGGAAGTCGCCTACAAGTCGGATCTCTCTGTAAAGTCAAGCGACTTTGCAGGGAAAACCCCTCCCTCCCCCCCTCCCTCCCAGAGAGCTGATTGGCCACAGGCGAAGTCGCCTGTCATGGAGGCGACTTCAAGTCGCCTTGTAATTTGCTGAAGTCGCGCTGAAGTCGCCGTGCAAAGTCGCGCTGAAGTCGTGTTGCCCCAGTGTGAACCGACCCTTACAGACTCTCCTTGCCCCAGTAGCTCAGGGCTGGCTGCCTGCAGGTGTAACTAAGCAGCTATAAGGCCAAACACAGAGGAAACCCGCGCTTCACTGACAGTGGTATACACAAGGCTGTACATACACCGTATCTCTGCCCTCTATAGAGCTCTGTCCCTCTTCTCCTCCGTCATCTATAGAGCTCTGTCCCTCTTCTTCTCTGTCATCTATAGAGCTCTGTCCCTCTTCTCCTCCGTCATCTATAGAGCTCTGTCCCTCTTCTCCTCCGTCATCTATAGAGCTCTGTCCCTCTTCTCCTCTGTCATCTATAGAGCTCTGTCCCTCTTCTCCTCCGTCATCTATAGAGCTCTGACCCTCTTCTCCTCCGTCATCTATAGAGCTCTGTCCCTCTTCTCCTCTGTCATCTATAGAGCTCTGTCCCTCTTCTCCTCCGTCATCTATAGAGCTCTGACCCTCTTCTCCTCCGTCATCTATAGAGCTCTGTCCCTCTTCTCCTCTGTCATCTATAGAGCTCTGTCCCTCTTCTCCTCCGTCATCTATAGAGCTCTGACCCTCTTCTCCTCCGTCATCTATAGAGCTCTGTCCCTCTTCTCCTCCGTCATCTATAGAGCTCTGTCCCTCTTCTCCTCCGTCATCTATAGAGCTCTGTCCCTCTTCTCCTCTGTCATCTGTAGAGCTCTGTCCCTCTTCTCCTCTGTCATCTGTAGCTCTGTCCCTCTTCTCCTCCGTCATCTATAGAGCTCTGTCCCTTTTCTCCTCCATCATCTATAGAGCTCTGTCCCTCTTCTCCTCTCATCTATAGAGCTCTGTCCCTCTTCTCCTCCGTCATCTATAGAGCTCTGACCCTCTTCTCCTCTGTCATCTATAGAGCTCTGTCCCTCTTCTCCTCTGTCATCTATAGAGCTCTGTCCCTCTTCTCCTCTGTCATCTATAGAGCTCTGACCCTCTTCTCCTCCGTCATCTATAGAGCTCTGTCCCTCTTCTCCTCTGTCATCTATAGAGCTCTGACCCTCTTCTCCTCCGTCATCTATAGAGCTCTGTCCCTCTTCTCCTCTGTCATCTATAGAGCTCTGACCCTCTTCTCCTCCTTCATCTATAGAGCTCTGTCCCTCTTCTCCTCCGTCATCTATAGAGCTCTGTCCCTCTTCTCCTCTGTCATCTATAGAGCTCTGACCCTCTTCTCCTCCGTCATCTATAGAGCTCTGTCCCTCTTCTCCTCCGTCATCTATAGAGCTCTGACCCTCTTCTCCTCCGTCATCTATAGAGCTCTGTCCCTCTTCTCCTCCGTCATCTATAGAGCTCTGACCCTCTTCTCCTCCGTCATCTATAGAGCTCTGTCCCTCTTCTCCTCTGTCATCTATAGAGCTCTGTCCCTCTTCTCCTCTGTCATCTATAGAGCTCTGTCCCTCTTCTCCTCCGTCATCTATAGAGCTCTGACCCTCTTCTCCTCCGTCATCTATAGAGCTCTGACCCTCTTCTCCTCTGTCATCTATAGAGCTCTGACCCTCTTCTCCTCCGTCATCTATAGAGCTCTGACCCTCTTCTCCTCCGTCATCTATAGAGCTCTGTCCCTCTTCTCCTCCGTCATCTATAGAGCTCTGACCCTCTTCTCCTCCGTCATCTATAGAGCTCTGTCCCTCTTCTCCTCTGTCATCTGTAGCTCTGTCCCTCTTCTCCTCTGTCATCTGTAGCTCTGACCCTCTTCTCCTCCATCATCTATAGAGCTCTGTCCCTCTTCTCCTCTGTCATCTATAGAGCTCTGACCCTCTTCTCCTCCGTCATCTATAGAGCTCTGTCTCTCTTCTCCTCTGTCATCTGTAGCTCTGTCCCTCTTCTCCTCTGTCATCTGTAGCTCTGACCCTCTTCTCCTCCATCATCTATAGAGCTCTGTCCCTCTTCTCCTCTGTCATCTATAGAGCTCTGTCCCTCTTCTCCTATTATCTATAGAGCTCTGTCCCTCTTCTCCTCTGTCATCTATAGAGCTCTGTCCCTCTTCTCCTATTATCTATAGAGCTCTGTCCCTCTTCTCCTCTGTCATCTATAGAGCTCTGACCCTCTTCTCCTCCGTCATCTATAGAGCTCTGTCCCTCTTCTCCTCTGTCATCTATAGAGCTCTGTCCCTCTTCTCCTCCGTCATCTATAGAGCTCTGTCTCTCTTCTCCTCTGTCATCTGTAGCTCTGTCCCTCTTCTCCTCTGTCATCTGTAGCTCTGACCCTCTTCTCCTCCATCATCTATAGAGCTCTGTCCCTCTTCTCCTCTGTCATCTATAGAGCTCTGTCCCTCTTCTCCTATTATCTATAGAGCTCTGTCCCTCTTCTCCTCCGTCATCTATAGAGCTCTGTCCCTCTTCTCCTCTGTCTTCTATAGAGCTCTGTCCCTCTTCTCCTCCATCATCTATAGAGCTCTGACCCTCTTCTCCTCCGTCATCTATAGAGCTCTGACCCTCTTCTCCTCCATCATCTATAGAGCTCTGTCCCTCTTCTCCTCTGTCATCTATAGAGCTCTGTCCCTCTTCTCCTCTGTCATCTATAGAGCGCTGTCCCTCTTCTCCTCCGTCATCTATAGAGCTCTGTCCCTCTTCTCCTCCGTCATCTATAGAGCTCTGACCCTCCTCTCCTCTGTCATTTGTAGAGCTTCATCCCTCTTCTCCTCCGTCATCTATAGAGCTCTGTCCCTCTTCTCCTCTGTCATCTATAGAGCTCTGACCCTCCTCTCCTCTGTCATTTGTAGAGCTCTGTCCCTCTTCTCCTCCGTCATCTATAGAGCTCTGTCCCTCTTCTCCTCTCATCTATAGAGCTCTGTCCCTCTTCTCCTCTGTCATCTATAGAGCTCTGTCCCTCTTCTCCTCCGTCATCTATAGAGCTCTGACCCTCTTCTCCTCCGTCATCTATAGAGCTCTGTCCCTCTTCTCCTCTGTCATCTATAGAGCTCTGTCCCTCTTCTCCTATCATCTATAGAGCTCTGACCCTCTTCTCCTCCGTCATCTATAGAGCTCTGTCCCTCTTCTCCTCTGTCATCTGTAGCTCTGTCCCTCTTCTCCTCTGTCATCTGTAGCTCTGACCCTCTTCTCCTCCATCATCTATAGAGCTCTGTCCCTCTTCTCCTCTGTCATCTATAGAGCTCTGTCCCTCTTCTCCTATTATCTATAGAGCTCTGTTCCTCTTCTCCTCTGTCATCTATAGAGCTCTGTCCCTCTTCTCCTCTGTCATCTATAGAGCTCTGTCCCTCTTCTCCTCCGTCATCTATAGAGCTCTGACCCTCCTCTCCTCCCTCATCTATAGAGCTCTGTCCCTTTTCTCCTCTGTCATCTATAGAGCTCTGTCCCTCTTCTCCTCCGTCATCTATAGAGCTCTGACCCTCTTCTCCTATCATCTATAGAGCTCTGACCCTCTTCTCCTCCGTCATCTATAGAGCTCTGACCCTCTTCTCCTCCGTCATCTATAGAGCTCTGTCCCTCTTCTCCTCTGTCATCTGTAGCTCTGTCCCTCTTCTCCTCTGTCATCTGTAGCTCTGACCCTCTTCTCCTCCATCATCTATAGAGCTCTGTCCCTCTTCTCCTCTGTCATCTATAGAGCTCTGTCCCTCTTCTCCTATTATCTATAGAGCTCTGTCCCTCTTCTCCTCTGTCATCTATAGAGCTCTGTCCCTCTTCTCCTCTGTCATCTATAGAGTTCTGTCCCTCTTCTCCTCCGTCATCTATAGAGCTCTGACCCTCTTCTCCTCTGTCATCTATAGAGCTCTGTCCCTCTTCTCCTCCGTCATCTATAGAGCTCTGACCCTCTTCTCCTCTGTCATCTATAGAGCTCTGTCCCTCTTCTCCTCTGTCATCTATAGAGCTCTGACCCTCTTCTCCTCCGTCATCTATAGAGCTCTGTCCCTCTTCTCCTCTGTCATCTATAGAGCTCTGACCCTCTTCTCCTCCGTCATCTATAGAGCTCTGTCCCTCTTCTCCTCTGTCATCTATAGAGCTCTGTCCCTCTTCTCCTCCGTCATCTATAGAGCTCTGACCCTCTTCTCCTCTGTCATCTATAGAGTTCTGTCCCTCTTCTCCTCCGTCATCTATAGAGCTCTGACCCTCTTCTCCTCTGTCATCTATAGAGCTCTGTCCCTCTTCTCCTCTGTCATCTATAGAGCTCTGACCCTCTTCTCCTCCGTCATCTATAGAGCTCTGTCCCTCTTCTCCTCTGTCATCTATAGAGCTCTGTCCCTCTTCTCCTCCGTCATCTATAGAGCTCTGTCCCTCTTCTCCTCTGTCATCTATAGAGCTCTGTCCCTCTTCTCCTATCATCTATAGAGCTCTGTCCCTCTTCTCCTCCATCATCTATAGAGCTCTGTCCCTCTTCTCCTCCGTCATCTATAGAGCTCTGTCCCTCTTCTCCTCTGTCATCTATAGAGCTCTGTCCCTCTTCTCCTCCGTCATCTATAGAGCTCTGACCCTCTTCTCCTCTGTCATCTATAGAGCTCTGTCCCTCTTCTCCTATTATCTATAGAGCTCTGTTCCTCTTCTCCTCTGTCATCTATAGAGCTCTGTCCCTCTTCTCCTCTGTCATCTATAGAGCTCTGTCCCTCTTCTCCTCTGTCATCTATAGAGCTCTGTCCCTCTTCTCCTATCATCTATAGAGCTCTGTCCCTCTTCTCCTCCATCATCTATAGAGCTCTGTCCCTCTTCTCCTATCATCTATAGAGCTCTGTCCCTCTTCTCCTCTGTCATCTATAGAGCTCTGTCCCTCTTCTCCTCCATCATCTATAGAGCTCTGTCCCTCTTCTCCTCTGTCATCTATAGAGCTCTGTCCCTCTTCTCCTCCGTCATCTATAGAGCTCTGTCCCTCTTCTCCTCTGTCATCTATAGAGCTCTGTCCCTCTTCTCCTATCATCTATAGAGCTCTGTCCCTCTTCTCCTCCGTCATCTATAGAGCTCTGTCCCTCTTCTCCTCTGTCATCTATAGAGCTCTGTCCCTCTTCTCCTATCATCTATAGAGCTCTGTCCCTCTTCTCCTATCATCTATAGAGCTCTGTCCCTCTTCTCCTATCATCTATAGAGCTCTGTCCCTCTTCTCCTATCATCTATAGAGCTCTGTCCCTCTTCTCCTATCATCTATAGAGCTCTGTCCCTCTTCTCCTATCATCTATAGAGCTCTGTCCCTCTTCTCCTCTGTCATCTATAGAGCTCTGTCCCTCTTCTCCTATCATCTATAGAGCTCTGACCCTCTTCTCCTCCGTCATCTATAGAGCTCTGTTCTTCTCCTCCACAGGACAGAGAAGGAGTCTCTGGAGACGACGCTCTTTGATGTGCAGCAACAACTGACCCACGTCACGTCCCGCAAAGAGCAGCTGGAGGCCGAGAATCGGAGTCTGCGGCTGGCTAAGGAGGCCCTGCAAGGTACAGATCCAATTCTGAGCAGAATGCAGGCTGCAGGACCGAAGCTGCCAGGAATTGGGTTGGCAGCTATGTGGGTTTAGCAGCACCTGCAGAGTAACATGAGAGTTCAGGCTGTGAGATTGTACAGCTGCAGAGGTGTAATAGAGAGTACCTGTAATATATAGGATGATAATAGTCTCTTACAACAAAGGGGATACCCCCAATAGTGTGATACTGCTTAAAATAATTTATTAATATATTAAAAAGTAAGCAGATAAAAGCATTTACTGGGTTTACAAACTTCCTTAATATGACATCACTTCGATACTGCGGTCCCTCAGGCTTTGCCCGACGTCATGCACCATGTGATGAAGTCATGTGGTGCGTGACGTAACGTGTAGGGCGGAGCCTGAGGGATATCCCTTTATTTCAACATGACCTGGGAATAAACTATCTCCAAGATGATAAGGAGCTCTTAAAGGGACCAGTACCTGTTTTGTCCTTGGCTTCATATGAGTACCCTGGTGTAAGGGAGGCCATATTGGAAGACTACAGTGGAGCCCAGCATTCCATATCGCTGGAGATAGGTGTCTGTACATGGGTTGTATACCGTGGCATTGAAGTGAGGGCATTGAGAGCACAGTGATGATTGGTGAAGTGGTTCACTTTGAAGATTATGGTATATGGATGTCACGTCACGTTGATTTGATGAACTGGTCCTTTATAAACTGTTATATGTTTATTGAAGCACAGGAAGGAAGCACTTTTTATTGGATATTTTTATTATTTTATCACTTTATTGTATCCACATATTCAAAATTCACTATTGCTAGGTGGACAGGACAACTTATCTAAAGAGCTTACACTCAAAACGATAAAACACCTTCAGCAGAATTACATCCTCCACCAGAAGGGTGGATGTTTTGGGCAGTCTGACATGAAGACTTTGTTGTCCATCTTTGTAAGGCAGCCGCCTGGTCTTCAGTTCAAACCTTCTCCAAGTTCCACCAGGTGGACGCCCAAACCTCTGCAGGTGCAGCCTTCAGCCACGAGGTTCTTGTAGCAGCCCTCTCGTTATTGTTGGGCCTGCTGGCACATTTCTGTAGGCCTTGTTGTCACCCTTCTCATTCATTGCTTGGAGACATCTCGGGGTCTATGAATATCTGTGTCCTGTCCCCCCAAGTTATGGAATGTACCGGTATGTTCTCCTACCTCTGTGTGATAATAACGCCTCTGCCTTCTAGAAGAATAAGATGATATTTGTGTATCGGGGAGGAGAGGCTCTTGTGCTCCGCCAGTAATCGGCACTTTTCTCTTCCTGCAGCGGAGATTGTCTCTTTGCGCCGACAAATGGAGGCCGAGGTCACTAAACTGGAGAGGGACAAGGAGACCCTCAGCCTGCAGCTGGTCCAGGCGGAGAAGGAAGCTCACATTGCCCTGAAGAGCGAACGCAAAGCTCATGAGGAGGACATGGAACGCCTGCTGAGGGAGAAGGTTTCTATTTCCTCTTATGTTCCCCGACCTTCCAGATCAGGTCATACTGAGATAGTGGTGTCCTGGGGGCCACACAGGAAGTGAGGATGGAGTGGGGACCTTAGTGGGGACATGGACAGTAAACAGAAAAACAAATACGACCCTCCCCTTCTTTTTCTTTTTTTTTAGCCCATGGCGTGTGAAAGCCACTCAAAAACTTCACCCAGTGCCAAAAAAATGTGCACACACATAAAGAGTGAAAGAGAAAAACGTGCAACGGGTGTACACAAGCCCTCTAAAATCGGAGGGCCTTGCCCTGATCCCCCGGGGCGTGAGGCTCCAGACAGGGAATGGGGTCATGTGCCAAAACCAGACAGACCCTCCCCTACTCCATCCAAAACAAGTGTTACATGTGTTCTCCTGGTGTTTGTTGGTGAGATTCACTTCCTGTTCTGGTGACCACACAAGAAGATAGACCTAGTGGGGTCACTGCAATAAAACCCTGTCAGAAGGTTTAACCCCCCCCCCCCCCCATTCTATCTGCTGGGATCAGGTGTGCATTTATTGATCATAGTGTGATCTGATGATGGGTGGAGTGGTGCATGCTGGGACTTGTAGTGTCTTGACATTTATTGATCATAGTTTGACGTGTGGATGGGTGGAGTGGTGCATGCTGGGACTTGTAGTGTCTTGACATTTATTGATCATAGTGTGACGTGTGGATGGGTGGAGTGGTGCATGCTGGGACTTGTAGTGTTATGACATTTATTGATCATAGTGTGATCTGATGATGGGTGGAGTGGTGCATGCTGGGACTTGTAGTGTTATGACATGTATTGATCATAGTGTGACGTGTGGATGGGTGGAGTGGTGCATGCTGGGACTTGTAGTGTCATGGCATTTATTGATCATAGTGTGACCTGAGGATGGGTGGAGTGGTGCATGCTGGGACTTGTAGTGTCATGGCATTTATTGATCATAGTGTGACCTGAGGATGGGTGGAGTGGTGCATGCTGGGACTTGTAGTGTCTTGACATTTATTGATCATAGTGTGACGTGTGGATGGGTGGAGTGGTGCATGCTGGGACTTGTAGTGTCTTGACATTTATTGATCATAGTGTGACGTGTGGATGGGTGGAGTGGTGCATGCTGGGACTTGTAGTGTTATGACATTTATTGATCATAGTGTGATCTGATGATGGGTGGAGTGGTGCATGCTGGGACTTGTAGTGTCATGACATTTATTGATCATAGTGTGACCTGAGGATGGGTGGAGTGGTGCATGCTGGGACTTGTAGTGTCATGGCATTTATTGATCATAGTGTGACCTGAGGATGGGTGGAGTGGTGCATGCTGGGACTTGTAGTGTCATGGCATTTATTGATCATAGTGTGACCTGAGGATGGGTGGAGTGGTGCATGCTGGGACTTGTAGTGTCTTGACATTTATTGATCATAGTGTGACGTGTGGATGGGTGGAGTGGTGCATGCTGGGACTTGTAGTGTCATGACATGTATTGATCATAGTGTGACGTGTGGATGGGTGGAGTGGTGCATGCTGGGACTTGTAGTGTCATGGCATTTATTGATCATAGTGTGACCTGAGGATGGGTGGAGTGGTGCATGCTGGGACTTGTAGTGTCATGACATTTATTGATCATAGTGTGACCTGAGGATGGGTGGAGTGGTGCATGCTGGGACTTGTAGTGTCATGACATGTATTGATCATAGTGAGATCTGATGATGGGTGGAGTGGTGCATGCTGGGACTTGTAGTGTCATGACATTTATTGATCATAGTGTGACCTGAGGATGGGTGGAGTGGTGCATGCTGGGACTTGTAGTGTCATGGAATTTATTGATCATAGTGTGATCTGATGATGGGTGGAGTGGTGCATGCTGGGACTTGTAGTGTCATGACATTTATTGATCATAGTGTGATCTGATGATGGGTGGAGTGGTGCATGCTGGGACTTGTAGTGTCATGACATTTATTGATCATAGTGTAATCTGAGGATGGGTGGAGTGGTGCATGCTGGGACTTGTAGTGTCATGACATGTATTGATCATAGTGAGATCTGATGATGGGTGGAGTGGTGCATGCTGGGACTTGTAGTGTCATGACATTTATTGATCATAGTGTGATCTGATGATGGGTGGAGTGGTGCATGCTGGGACTTGTAGTGTCATGACATTTATTGATCATAGTGTGATCTGATGATGGGTGGAGTGGTGCATGCTGGGACTTGTAGTGTCATGACATTTATTGATCATAGTGTGATCTGATGATGGGTGGAGTGGTGCATGCTGGGACTTGTAGTGTCATGGAATTTATTGATCATAGTGTGATCTGATGATGGGTGGAGTGGTGCATGCTGGGACTTGTAGTGTCATGACATTTATTGATCATAGTGTGATCTGATGATGGGTGGAGTGGTGCATGCTGGGACTTGTAGTGTCATGACATTTATTGATCATAGTGTGATCTGATGATGGGTGGAGTGGTGCATGCTGGGACTTGTAGTGTCATGGAATTTATTGATCATAGTGTGATCTGATGATGGGTGGAGTGGTGCATGCTGGGACTTGTAGTGTCATGGAATTTATTGATCATAGTGTGATCTGATGATGGGTGGAGTGGTGCATGCTGGGACTTGTAGTGTCATGACATTTATTGATCATAGTGTAATCTGAGGATGGGTGGAGTGGTGCATGCTGGGACTTGTAGTGTCATGACATTTATTGATCATAGTGTGATCTGAGGATGGATGGAGTGGTGCATGCTGGGACTTGTAGTGTCATGGAATTTATTGATCATAGTGTGATCTGATGATGGGTGGAGTGGTGCATGCTGGGACATCACAGGTTGTCAGTGTGTTGTACAGGACACACATGGGCCGGCCTGATACTCCTTTGCAGGATGAGTGACATTTGATGTATTGCAGGAAGCGCAGCGCCTGGAGCTGGAATCGGATAAGGAGCAGTTGTTCCATCGCCTGACGCAGGAGCGGGAAGAGCTGCTGGCCAAATACGAGATGGAACGTGAGGAGATGAGTGATGAGATCGCAACTCTGCAGCAGGAGCGCGATGACAGCCTCTTACAGGCTGAGAATGAGAAGCAGCAGGTGAGCAGGGCCACCACCACCACGTCCAGCATCATCTAGCTCTTTCCTCCCCAGCCTGACCATCCTTGGCCCGCCCCATTCATTCATTGGATTTCAGTTCTTTCAATCCTGGAGGCTCAGCGTCACGTGTAGGGCAATACCTAGGGAGGTCTACATGTAAATACAGCCTGTCTAGGAACACCCACTCCTCCGGACTGACATCAAGGCATTGTGACAATTGTGGAACTCCCCTCAGGAGCCCGCCCACTGCTTGCATCGGGAGTACTGAGACGGGGGGGCTGGGAAGTTTTCAGGAAGCTATGTACAGCACCCTGCCGACCCCTCCCACCAGGCGTGATCTGTCTGAATTGCATAGAGAAGCACAGAGACCCAGTGATGACATGATTGGATGTCAAATAAGTTATGTAATATGTCATTAGCATGTTGATGGGGGTTGGGGGGGGGGGGGGTAAAACATAAGCAGGTTAAACTACAGCTTTAATGTAAGTAAAGAGAGAACCCACTTCCTTCCTTGTAGCCTCCTGTGTTCCCTGATTGGGGGATTTGTTGGTGTAATTTGTGTCCCCCCTCCCCCCTCTCTCTCCCACAGGCTCTGTCCCTGAAGGAGTCAGAAAAGGCCTCTCTGAGCGAGAAGCTGAACAACACGCAGCACACACTGACCGCACTAAGCCTGGAGATGGAGCGCCAGAAACGGGATCACCAGAGCAGACAGGAGCAGGACCGGGTGAGGCTTCCGTAATGTGCGCTCACTACTAGCACATAACACATCATCCATTTATACCATCCTCCTCGCCTATACAGCACCTACATCATATTTAGTGCCTAGCTGAGCTGGATGTGGCCAGGCCAGTGCACCGAGCGATCCGGCCAGTGCACCGAGTGATCAGGCCAGTGTACCGAGCGATCAGGCCAGTGCACAGAGCGATCAGGCCAGTGCACAGAGCGATCAGGCCAGTGCACAGAGCGATCAGGCCAGTGCACAGAGCGATCAGGCCAGTGCACCGAGCGATCCGGCCAGTGCACCGAGCGATCCGGCCAGTGCACCCGATCAGGCCAGTGTACCGAGCGATCAGGCCAGTGTACCGAGCGATCCGGCCAGTGCACCGAGCGATCAGGCCAGTGCACCGAGCGATCAGGCCAGTGTACCGAGCGATCAGGCCAGTGCACCGAGCGATCCGGCCAGTGCACCGAGCGATCCGGCCAGTGCACCGAGCGATCAGGCCAGTGCACCGAGCGATCAGGCCAGTGCACCGAGCGATCCGGCCAGTGCACCGAGCGATCCGGCCAGTGCACCGAGCGATCCGGCCAGTGCACCGAGCGATCCGGCCAGTGCACCGAGCGATCAGGCCAGTGTACCGAGCGATCCGGCCAGTGCACCGAGCGATCAGGCCAGTGCACCGAGCGATCAGGCCAGTGTACCGAGCGATCAGGCCAGTGCACCGAGCGATCCGGCCAGTGCACCGAGCGATCCGGCCAGTGCACCGAGCGATCAGGCCAGTGCACCGAGCGATCAGGCCAGTGCACCGAGCGATCCGGCCAGTGCACCGAGCGATCCGGCCAGTGCACCGAGCGATCCGGCCAGTGCACCGAGCGATCCGGCCAGTGCACCGAGCGATCCGGCCAGTGCACCGAGCGATCCGGCCAGTGCACCGAGCGATCCGGCCAGTGCACCGAGCGATCCGGCCAGTGCACCGAGCGATCCGGCCAGTGCAGAGAATGATCAGGCCAGTGCACCGAGCGATCAGGCCAGTGCACCGAGGGATCAGGCCAGTGCACGAGGGATCAGGCCAGTGCACCGAGGGATCAGGCCAGTGCACCGAGGGATCAGGCCAGTGCACCGAGGGATCAGGCCAGTGCACCGAGGGATCAGGCCAGTGCACCGAGGGATCAGGCCAGTGCACCGAGGGATCAGGCCAATGTACAGAATGATAAGGCCAGTGCACAGAGCGATCAGGCCAGTGCACAGAGCGATCAGGCCAGTGCACAGAGCGATCAGGCCAGTGCACAGAGCGATCAGGCCAGTGCACAGAGCGATCAGGCCAGTGCACAGAGCGATCAGGCCAGTGCACAGAGCGATCAGGCCAGTGCACAGAGCGATCAGGCCAGTGCACCGAGCGATCCGGCCAGTGCACCGAGCGATCCGGCCAGTGCACCGAGCGATCAGGCCAGTGTACCGAGCGATCAGGCCAGTGTACCGAGCGATCAGGCCAGTGTACCGAGCGATCCGGCCAGTGCACCGAGCGATCAGGCCAGTGCACCGAGCGATCAGGCCAGTGTACCGAGCGATCAGGCCAGTGCACCGAGCGATCCGGCCAGTGCACCGAGCGATCCGGCCAGTGCACCGAGCGATCAGGCCAGTGCACCGAGCGATCAGGCCAGTGCACCGAGCGATCCGGCCAGTGCACCGAGCGATCCGGCCAGTGCACCGAGCGATCCGGCCAGTGCACCGAGCGATCCGGCCAGTGCACCGAGCGATCAGGCCAGTGCAGAGAATGATCAGGCCAGTGCACCGAGCGATCAGGCCAGTGCACCGAGGGATCAGGCCAGTGCACCGAGGGATCAGGCCAGTGCACCGAGGGATCAGGCCAGTGCACCGAGGGATCAGGCCAGTGCACCGAGGGATCAGGCCAGTGCACCGAGGGATCAGGCCAGTGCACCGAGGGATCAGGCCAGTGCACCGAGGGATCAGGCCAGTGCACCGAGGGATCAGGCCAATGTACAGAATGATAAGGCCAGTGCACAGAGCGATCAGGCCAGTGCACAGAGCGATCAGGCCAGTGCACAGAGCGATCAGGCCAGTGCACAGAGCGATCAGGCCAGTGCACAGAGCGATCAGGCCAGTGCACAGAGCGATCAGGCCAGTGCACAGAACGATCAGGCCAGTGCACAGAGCGATCCGGCCAGTGCACCGAGCGATCAGGCCAGTGCAGAGAATGATCAGGCCAGTGCACCGAGCGATCAGGCCAGTGCACCGAGCGATCAGGCCCATGCAGAGAATGATCAGGCCAGTGCACCGAGCGATCAGGCCAGTGCACCGAGCGATCAGGCCAGTGCACCGAGCGATCAGGCCAGTGCACCGAGCGATCAGGCCAGTGCACCGAGGGATCAGGCCAGTGCACCGAGGGATCAGGCCAGTGCACCGAGGGATCAGGCCAGTGCACCGAGGGATCAGGCCAGTGCACCGAGGGATCAGGCCAGTGCACCGAGGGATCAGGCCAATGTACAGAATGATAAGGCCAGTGCACAGAGCGATCAGGCCAGTGCACAGAGCGATCAGGCCAGTGCACAGAGCGATCAGGCCAGTGCACAGAGCGATCAGGCCAGTGCACAGAGCGATCAGGCCAGTGCACAGAGCGATCAGGCCAGTGCACAGAGCGATCAGGCCAGTGCACAGAACGATCAGGCCAGTGCACAGAGCGATCCGGACAGTGCACCGAGCGATCAGGCCAGTGCAGAGAATGATCAGGCCAGTGCACCGAGCGATCAGGCCAGTGCACCGAGCGATCAGGCCAGTGCAGAGAATGATCAGGCCAGTGCACCGAGCGATCAGGCCAGTGCACCGAGCGATCAGGCCAGTGCACCGAGCGATCAGGCCAGTGCACCGAGCGATCAGGCCAGTGCAGAGAATGATCAGGCCAGTGCACCGAGCGATCAGGCCAGTGCACCGAGCGATCAGGCCAGTGCAGAGAATGATCAGGCCAGTGCACCGAGCGATCAGGCCAGTGCACCGAGCGATCAGGCCAGTGCACCGAGCGATCAGGCCAGTGCAGAGAATGATCAGGCCAGTGCACCGAGCGATCAGGCCAGTGCACCGAGTGATCAGGCCAGTGCACCGAGCGATCAGGCCAGTGCACCGAGCGATCAGGCCAGTGCAGAGAATGATCAGGCCAGTGCACCGAGCGATCAGGCCAGTGCACCGAGTGATCAGGCCAGTGCACCGAGCGATCAGGCCAGTGCACCGAGCGATCAGGCCAGTGCACCGAGGGATCAGGCCAGTGCACCGAGGGATCAGGCCAGTGCACAGAGCGATCAGGCCAGTGCACAGAGCGATCAGGCCAGTGCACAGAGCGATCAGGCCAGTGCGCCATGTGATCGGACCAGTGCACCATGTGATCGAGCCCCTGCACCATGTGATTGGACCAGTGCACCATGTGATCGGGCCACATCCAATTTCATTGTGTTTGGCCATTGTACTATTGGTAGATCTTTGTGTGATCTGAAGAAATAGTGGAGGCAAATGGAAGGGTAGTACCACACTCAAGAGTTACCTGTCCAAATATAAATGTATTCAAATATAAGATCAGCCCTTGTTACAGAGCCAACAAGTTTCAGGGGCCAGAGACCAAACCCCTCATCAGGGCTTGTAGATGGGGGGTGGGGTGTGGGGGATTTTTCGCCAAGAAGTTAGGTGCAGATCTTGTCTGCAGTTGTTTTTTTGCACAAACCAGCTGCTATCCAGCTCTGCACTGGTGAGCCCTGGTGAATGGGGCGGCCTCCCCCCGAAATGTGTTGGCTCTTTGACAAAGTCTTCTATCTGATTGTCATATTGAAATAAATTCTTATATCTGAACATTTATCTCTCGCAGATTTAATAATTCTATAGATATATGTCAATTGTTTTCTGTACAGAGCACCATCATTAATCTGAGCTCCGAGGTGAAGAGTCTGCAGGAGAAGTATGAGGAATCGCTGACATCTCTGGATCGGGAGCTGAAGAGACTCAACGAGCAAATCCGAGAGACGGGGAAACAGCGGGACGCGGCACTGCGTGAGGTGAGGATGATTCAGTCTATAGAGAGGTCGGAGTTCTTCCTTATAAAACCCACCTGACTGTCACTTTTCATTCCACTACTTTCCCATTTTCAGGAATCTCTGCGAGTTTGTAACTCGTACAAACCAATCAGAATTCATTGAGGTCTGACCAGGACTGGTCGTTTCTGTCTTCTCTCTCTCTCAGGCGGACGAACTGAAGACTCAGCTCTGTGTAGTAGAAGACGGCCGGGACGCCGTGCGGCGGGAGCTGATCGAGGCCCACCGGCGGGTGCGTGAGAGTCACGAGGCGGCGGAGGGACATAAGAAGGAGGCCCAGGACCTGCGCAGGTCTCTCGGTGATGAGTCCAAAGAGAAGGAGGCGATGCAGAGATCCAATGAGGAGCTGCGGGGAGCGGTACGCCGGGCGGAGAGCGAACGAATTAGGTAGGTCTTGTAACATTGCGTATATGACCCACTCTTTTTTTTTTTTTTAACTGCTTCCTGTCCAGACCATTGTAAAATGACACCAGAGCAGGAGCCCTATTGTTCTTGGTGGACCTCGTAGGATATCCTCATCAGAAAGCACCTCATGCGGGCGTGACATGATGCTCTCCGGCGCGATCTGTCACCCACTGTCCACCGGCGAATGACAGATCCGTGTTCTAGGCCTGCTGCCAGTACCATGTGATCGCTGTGACCAATCACAGCAGATCACATGACAATTGCAAATAATGAATGGCTTTCATTCATGCAATTCATTGTGTACTATTGTGTTGGTCTCTGATTGTTCACATTGATCACATGGGACAGACAGGGCCAATCACAGCCCATTTGTACCATGTAATTAGCTGTGGCCAATCACAGCCCTTCTGTACCATGTAATTAGCTGTGGCCTATCACAGCCCATCTGTACCATGTGATTAGCTTTGGCCAGTCACAGCCCATTTGTACCATGTGATTAGCTGTGGCCTATCACAGACCATGTGATTAGCTGTGGCCAATCACAGCCCATCTGTACCATGTGATTAGCTGTGGCCAATCACAGCCCATCTGTACCATGTGATTAGCTGTGGCCAATCACAGCCCATTTGTACCATGTGATTAGCTGTGGCCTATCACAGCTAATCACAACAATACACAGTGAATTAATCCATTTCATTCAGTAAAAATGCTTGCTTATAACAGTGAAATTCACTGCTATAAGCAATCATAGTGTGTAAAAAAAAAAAAAAAATCCTGATCACCTCCCCAGAGTAGTATAGAGTTACTGTGGTAACATTGTATTGCTCTGGTCACAGTGTGTAAAATAGAAAAGAAAAAAAAAAAGAAAAACATATTTTAAAAAATTGGGGGGAAAAAATGATTACTTTTTTTACATAGTTATATAGTTACATAGTTTTTTGAAAAAAAGACACAAGTCCATCTAGTTCAAACAATAATAATTTTTTTCTTTCTTACATACTGCCACCAGTCCGTATCTCTGATCACTCTGCCACACCAGTTATATTATGACGCTGTACTGCACTGGTGCCAGTTTGTAAAAATAAAACTATTAAAAAAAAAAAAAAAAATGTCATTATTTTTCAAAAAATTGTGACAAAAAAGTTACAACTTCAAAAAGCCCGCCATGCCTTTTACTGAATACCTTGGACTGTCTGCTTTCCAAAAAGGGTCATTTAGGGGTTATTTGTTCTTTCTTGGAATTTTAGGGCCTCAAGAAATGAGATCGGCCGTCAGTACATCGGGATTGATAGATTATCAGATATTTATCCCATAGTTTGTGGTATAACTTTCTACAGACTAAATAATATACACTGATTTTGGTTCTTTTCACCCAACAAAATTTAGAATAATACATTTTGGCCTAAATTTCTGAAGAAAGATTATTTATTTGCAAAATCTTATAACCAAAAAGGAAAAAAAAAAACCAAGTTTTTTTTAAAAAAATTTGATATTTTTTCATTTATTTATAAAAAAAAAAAAAAAAACACCGTAGTGATTAAATTCCACCAAAAGAAAGCTCTATTTATGTGAAAATAAAAAAAATGATAAAAATGTCAAATGTGTACAGTGTTACATGACCGCGTAACCCTGTTCTGCTGACAACCGTAAACTTTTGGATGTCTCAACGTATTTACTACCAGTGACAACGGTCACCAGGAGCATTATATTAAAATAGAGGGGGGGGGGGGGTAAATCTCCCTTACAACACAGCACTAGGTGGGGTTGATCTGTCAAGCTTGACAAGCGCTGACTATGCTGCCTGTGTTGCACCAACAGTCTGAAACGCGCCAATGAAGAGAAGGAGCAGAGGCTGTCTGTGCTA
This sequence comes from Lithobates septentrionalis, assembly GCA_037952835.1. Taxonomy (NCBI): domain Eukaryota; kingdom Metazoa; phylum Chordata; class Amphibia; order Anura; family Ranidae; genus Lithobates; species Lithobates septentrionalis. Next base: position 61,454 of record JBBDGP010004958.1, read on the forward strand.
GAGGAGGCCAGAGCCGACACAGAGAAGGAGGCCACCGATCTGCGCAGCAACCTGCGAGAGGTGGAGAGGTCACGCCTGGAGGCGCGGAGAGAACTGCAGGATCTGCGGCGGCAGGTGAGGGTTTTGTGCATCTGGGTGCGCCACGTGTGAAATGAAAGATGTCATTGTGGGTCCAGGAATAAATTAGCAGCCTGAGACTTGAGTGAGACTTCCCAACCAGGGTAATGGCCACCAAAGTCATCGCCACGTGCAATTGGTGACGTGCGATTGTGCGGTGTGATTTATTAATTTTTTTTTTATTTTTTTTTATTTCTTTATCACTCAGGTTTTAGGATTTTTTCACTTTCATGTTTAGAAATTGGTTGTTACGTGTATGTCCGGCCTCACATATCATCGCAGCCTCTGTAATCTCTCTACCGCTTCACAGCTGAAGGTTCTGGATGATGAGAGCACAAAGCGCAGCCGAGACTTGGCGGAGGTGCAGGCGCGCCTTTCTATGTGTGAGCAGCGAGAGGAAGATCTGCGCAAAGACAATTTCTCCTTGAAGCAGAAGCTGGTGGAGACGGAAAGTGCCCGGGAAGCCACCAGGAAGGAGGTAAGTGTGAGTGGACATGGAAGGGGATACGGTGGAAGTGGGAGTGGAAGGGGATATGGTGGGAGTGGAAGGTGATATGGTGGGATTGGAAGGGGGATATGTTGGAAGTGGGAGTGGACGTTGAAGGGGATATGTTGGGAGTGGATGTGGAAGGGGATACGGTGGAAGTGGACGTGGAAGGGGATATGGTGGAAGTGGAAGGGGTTATGTTGGGAGTGGATGTGGAAGAGGATATGGTGGAAGTGGGAGTGGATGTGGAAGGGGATACGGTGGAAGTGGACGTGGAAGGGGATATGGTGGAAGTGGACGTGGAAGGGGATATGGTGGAAGTGTGAGTGGATGTGGAAGGGGATATGTTGGAAGTGGATGTTGAAGAGGATATGGTGGAAGTGGGAGTGGATGTGGAAGGGGATACGGTGGACGTGGAAGGGGATATGGTGGAAGTGGACGTGGAAGGGGATATGTTGGAAGTGTGAGTGGATGTGGAAGGGGATATGTTGGAAGTGGGAGTGGATGTGGAAGGGGATATGTTGGAAGTGGGAGTGGATGTGGAAGGGGATACGGTGGAAGTGGACGTGGAAGGGGATATGGTGGAAGTGGAAGGGGATATGTTGGGAGTGGATGTGGAAGGGGATATGGTGGAAGTGGATGTGGAAGGGGATATGGTGGATGTGGATGTGGAAGGGGATACGGTGGAAGTGGGAGTGGATATGGTGGAAGTGGGAGTGGATGTTGAAGTGGATATGGTGGAAGTGATGTGGATGTAGAAGGGGATATGTTGGAAGTGGGAGTAGAAGGGGATATGCTGGACAGGAACTCCTAATCCCGCCACTGACATCACTTCCTTTGATCTTCCACAGCTCAGCGCCCTGCAGAGGAAGCTGACGGAGGTGGAGAGCGACTTTGGCCTGCGGGAAAAGGAACTCCAGGGCAGCTTGGAGGAGGCTCGGGGCAACGAGAAGAAACTGCTGGACAACACCCGCAATCTGGAGATTAAAGTCGCGGCATCGCAGGAGGAAGTGGCTCAGCTGAGCCTGAAGCTGAGCGCCAGCGAGGGGCGGGTCCACGGGCTGGAGGCGGAGCTGGCACGCCTGGAAGGACAGAAGAGGGAGACGGAGTATAAACTCAGCAGCCTGCACTCCGCTCTGAGGAGAACTCTTGGCATTGGCCGAGCAGGACGCACGCCCAGCCCGGCCGTTAGGGGGCGCAGTAGCTCACCCCGCAGAGTGTTCTCCCCACTAAAGGGTAAGTGGACATCACAGGGAGTCGGCACATCAAGGCCGGCACAGGTAGGTCTTTTCATTCTCGTCCTCTCTTCACTCAGGATTTGACAATACATACACAACAACTACTGATGGACGAGGCAGCCCCATCCCCCGTACAGGCAGCCCGGAGCGCAGCCGCACCCCGGAGCGCTCCGCCTCTCCTACACGAGGAGAGCAACTGTCAGCCGACATCGACCCCGAGGTCATCCGCACCGCCCTGAAAGACTTCATGCAGGAACTCCGGGACACTCAGAGAGAGAGGGTGAGCGAGGGGGGCAAGGGTGGGGCACAGTGTAAGGACTACTTACTTCATTCAGTTTGTGTGCCCAGGATCACCTCTGTATGTTCAGCTTCTCTCTATACACATTGATTCATTCCATAGGATGACCTGCGTACTCAGCTGGGAACGGCGTCCCGGCAGCTGGTGGAGATTGAGGCTGAGCGAGACGGGGCGACTACACGAGTTCAGCAGCTGCAGAAAGTGCTGTCGGAGATGGAGGAGGGTGAGCAGCTCTGGGGGGGTAGATAGACTTGGGGGGGCTCTTTGGTTGGAGCTCTAACAGGCTTATGAATCTCTTCTCTTCGTGTCCAGGTAAGCGTGGCGTGGACTGTAAGCTCAGCAATGCCCAGACCACACTCATCCTGCAGGAGGAGTCTCTGAGACGCACTGAGCGGGAGCGCAGGTTGGCCCTTGAGAAAGCAGCCAGCTTGGAGCGCAGCCTGCAAACAGCGGAGAACGAGCACAGGGCGGCCCAGGTATGTCAGGTGTGGGGGGGGGGTGGAGGAACCATTAGAGCCGAGAAGGGTGGGATTGACAAATATGCCGGGTCATGGCACCCAGACAGTGTAACTGGACACAATGCGCCAGATACCGCATCCCCCCCCCCCCCCCCAAAAAAAGACCGGGTCTTATAATAATTTCTGCTAGAAAAAACACACTAGGGCTTATTTTCAGGGGGGGGGTGTCTTATCTATGTCCCCTGTCTTCTCTCCCCCTTCACAGCTCAGGAGTCATCATTATGACAGCTTTTCTCCCAAAAATAAACAAAAATATGTAATCCGTGTTGTAAAAATTATATATTCCAGTCCAGTGAGTCTCCTTTTTGTAACCTTATTGTCGAAGATACCTTTATTTACAGCGCCGCTGGGCGCTCACGTGATGCGCCGGAGCTCTTATTCCCCACTCGTAGCCCTGCAGAGGGAGGGGCCGAGATGCCGGTTGACGTCAGCCCCGCTCCGAGCACTGCAGAGGGAGGGGCCGCTGCAGGGGGAGGAGCTGCTGCAGAGGGAGGGGCTGCTGACGTCAGCTGGGAGGAGAGAAGCTCTCTGGCGGGTCACGTGAGGCCCCGGCGGCGCTGTAAATAAGGTATTTTCGGCAACAAAGTTACAAAAGGAGACACCGTGGATATTATAGAATATTTTTCCAAAGCGGCTTATATATTTTTATATGGACTTTACTAGGGCTTATATTGCAGCCCTCCCCCGAAAATCAGGCTAGGTCTTACTTTCGGGGTAGGGCTTATTTTTAGGGGAAAACACGGTATATAGAACCTTGGATGTGTATAAAAAGAGTACCTGTAACAATAGAAGTCTGTTCTGTTCCCTGAACCTTTCATCTCCTTCAGGAAAAACTCAATAAAATAAAAGCCAACGAGGCCAAGCTGGACGGTGACAAGCGGCGTCTGAAAGAGGTGCTGGACGCCACCGAGAACCGCAACACCAAACTGGAGGTTTCCCGCCGGGGCCTGGAGGGGGAGCTGCAGAGGGTGAAGCTGGTGCTGGGTGACCGAGACGTCGAAATACAGGAACTGCAGCAGCGGGTAGAAAAACTACAGAGACAGGTGAGTGCAGACAGGGGGCCCCCTGTATGACCAGGGGCCCCACCAAGTGTATCCTATATCCTGTGGCCCCTCCCTCATCATTGGTAACTGCGCTAACATACTAATGGCAAGGAAAATGTAGACACCGGCTGTAATATATGGAGATCTGCAACTGTCAGACGCACATCTGAGGCCCAATCAAGAGCATGTTTTAAATTGGTGTAGTGCTGCTTCTGAACACCAGGGGGAGGTTACATCAGAAGATGGATATAGTCATTTTTGGCCCCAATTTTCATGTGCATAAGAGAACTTTTATCTTTAATCATACAGTACATGACTCGGCATTGATTCATAGACCATAGCTTATATGCTGCTACCTTTCAGGTGATTGGACACCGGCATAATCTTTGCTGGGTCCACCGCCTATTGTATTATATGACCCCGCCCACTTCGTGAGACTCCATTTTTTAATTTTTTTTGCTAGTGTCCGTAGATGATGGACGCCTTCTTTGCTTGGAGAAGATTTTCCTACTTATATAATCGACAGAACTCTTCACCTTCTTTGACTGACACAACTACCGACTGCTTATTGCTTTCAGCCCCCCCCCCCCCCCCCCTTCACACCAAATCCAACTGAAATTTGTGCGACTTTAGATGCGACTTAGCTGACATCTGTGCGACTTCATGCAGAGATGTCGCTGCAAGTCGCACCTTAAAATCCCCAAAAATAGTGCAGGAACTTATTATTCGAATTGGTGCGGCACCGCAAATTCGGCATCGCACTGATTTTGAACAGTTCCATTGCCGATAATAGGGCAATGAACTTGTCATGCGGTTTGGACCTATCAAATCGCATGACAAGTCGCAACCTGTGTGAACGGGGGGAAATCAAGGTTCAGTAACTTATGTGTACACTTTGGGAACCGCACCCGCATAGGCTAACGGTTATTGTAGTTTCACATTCACAGAGCACTGTGAATGAATGAATCATACGTTCAAGGGGGCAGAGCCCCACACACAGAGACATTATTTTCAAACAGTGACAGCGGTCGCCCGGAGAAGGTGCCCGCTCGCTGTCACTGGGGAGGGAAAGGGGCTGCAGCTGCTGGAACCTGTTACATGTTTGACCCTAAAATACCACCCTAGATGAACTCATCCTTTAAAAAACGTTCTCCCAAAACTGTGAGCACGCGGCAGCTCCACCATATGTGAAGGTAGGTACCTACGTCCCTCAAACACTGCCAGCGAGATGATATGGAACTTACAGGTGCATCAAAATTCCTCCATTTCCATGACGGGCAGGAACTGATTGTATGATCTGACGTCTCCCGCATCCACGTCTAACCATTTTCATTGTGTCTCTAGTTGGCGGACAGCGAGGGGAAAGTGAGTACCCTGCAGCTCTGTGTAGACCGTCTGAATGCGACTCTGGGGAAGGTTCAGGAGAGCGAGTCCTCCTTAAAGGAGAAGATCCAGAGTCTTTCCAGCTCCCTCTCTGAATGTAATTCCACCTCTAGCTCCTCCCATGAGAAGATCGGACAACTGCAGAAGCTGCTGACCTCCAGCGAGCACGAGAGGCGCATCCTGCAGGTCAGTGTGGAGGAACGCGACTTATCATAACAGGGTGTTTAGTACATTGGGAAGGGGGGTGGGGGAGAAGCTTCCATTATGGAGAATAACCAGCATGTCCTCTGAGGAGCTATTTTGTTCCTTCTCCACCTCGGTACACTTCTACCACCAGGTATATGAATTTCAGCTTCATTTCCAATGGTGATCAGTTCTAAACTTTCATTTGGCGGTTCCTCATACAGGAACGTCTGGAAGCCGCACGGGTCGCAGTGTCAGACGGCAAGAAGCAGAACACGGGCCTTCTCGAGCAAAATCAGGAGCTGCGGGATGAGGTGGCCGAGGGAGAACTTCAACGGATGGAGCTGGAGGGGCAAGTGCGACAAATGCAGGAGGTAAGTGGCCGCCGTTTGGAAAAGTGTCTGAAGGAGCAACTGTGTTTGTCATCAGCTAGCCAAGCAGTTTGGGGCAATCTTATGCGATTCTCCTTTAAGCAAGACATTCTTAGAGATATGAAATCCTGTGTGAGGGCCTCACCTAACTTCTCTCACTCGCCAGCTCCTGCGACAGCGTCAGGAGAGCGAAGGCGTCTCGCTGAGAAACCTCCAGAAGCTGCAGGAGGAAAGGGAGGCACTACAAGAGCGCCTTGGTGGGCTGCAACGCACGCTGGTTCAGTTGGAGGCAGAAAAGCGAGAGATGGAACGCTCGTCTCTGAGAATGGAGAAAGACAAGAATGCCTTGAAGAAGACACTGGACAAGGTGAGGGGGGGACAAAATTAGAGAGGTGCGTCTGTGCAGTGGCCTTGGGGGATTGAGTGGGGGTAGGGGGGGGCATAGGGTGCCTATAACAGTAATAAACTATTGGGGGACATTAAAATGTTTATCCTTCAATAGGTGGAGCGCGAGAAGCTAAAGACGGCTGAGGACACGCTGCGGCTGTCTGCAGAGAAGGGTCGCTTGGATCGCTCGCTGACCACTGTGGAACAGGAGTTGGCCGATGCACAGAGACAAGTCCATCTACTAGAGGTGAGAGAAGAGCCGAGTCCTAGAGCGACCTCTGAGGTCACCACCTTAACCCCTGTGTAGGTGATAGAATGACGGGGGCTGCGACTCAGATCTGTCTTCCTATTGATTGGTTCATGGCATTCTTTCTCCCCTTCCCCGCTATCCCATGAAGATGCAGTTAAACAGGGTTAGGCGCAAGATCACGTTCAGTCTGGTGAGTGTGGCCCAGTAATGTTATAGGAGACTAGGTGCCTAGGATTGCCCTGCCAGTGTAACCCAGCTTCTGAATTAGTGACCCCCCCCCCCCCCCCTCCCCATCACTGTTCTGTGTTTCCCCCCGATTCTCCAAACCCCAACTATGTCTACTAAATGTCATTAATACTGTTAACCCTCCATCATTGTCCCATGTACCATCTGAGTCCTAATGTGTCTACAGAATGTCAATGATACCATTACTGATCTTCCATCACCTGCCCCTGAACCCCAACCATCTCACCACAAGTATGGTTACCGAACATCGTTACTACTGATCCTCCATCACTGTCACCCTTTACCCCAACTCTGTGTACTGAATGTCAACTCTACTGATCCTACATCACCATTCCCTGTACCCCAACTATGTCTGCTAAAGTCATCACAATCCCCTGTACCCCAACTATGTCTGCTAAAGTCATCACAATCCCCTGTACCCCAATTATGTCTTTTGAATGTCATACTACTGAGCCTCCATCACTGTACCCCAACCATCCGACTCCCAACTGTATCTACCCAGTGTCATCGCTACTGAGCTTCCATCACTGTACCCCAACTATCCAACTCCCAACTATATAAACCAAGTGTCAGCACTACTGAGCCTCCATCACTGTACCCCAACCACCTGGCCCTCAAATGTGTCTACTGAATGTCATCACTGCTGATCCTCATCACCGTCCCCTGTGGACCCAACTATGCTTAATGTCATCGCTACTAATCCTCCATCACCATCCCCCTGTATCCCAAATCCCAACTATGTCCAATAAATATCAATAATGCTACTGGTCCTTCATCCCTGTACCCTTGTACCCCAACCATCCAACCCCAACTATGTTTACCGAACATCATTACTACTGATCCTCCATTACTGCCCCCCCAAGCATTTAACCCCCAACTAAGTCTTAACGAATGTCATCACTACTGATCCTCCATTACTGTCCCTCTGTACCCCAACTATGTCTACTGAATGTCAACTGTACTGATCCTACATCACCATCCCCTGTACCCCAACCATTCGACCCCCAATTATGTCTGCTAAAGTCATCACTACTTAGTCTTATCATCATCCCCCATACCCAAGCCCCAGCTATGTCTTTTGAATGTCATTAATACTACTGATCCTCCATCACTGTTCCCTGTACCCCAACAATCCGACTCCCAACTATATCTACCCAGTGCCCTCACTACCGAGCTGCCATCACTGTAACCCAACCATCCAACTCCCAACTATATCTACCACCCAGTGTCATCACTAACGAGCTGGCATCACTGTACCCCCAAACGTGTCTACGGAATGTCATCACTATTGATCCTCCATTACCATTCCCCTGTACCCCAATCATCCAACCCCTAAACGTGTCTACCGAATGTCATCACTATTGATCCTGCATTACCATTCCCATGAACCTCAACTATCCAACCCCTGACTATGCTCACCAAAATGTCATCACTACTGATTCTCTATTACTATCCTCCTGTACCCCAAACATGTCTACCGAACGTCATCATTACTGATCCTCCATCACCGTCCCCCTGTACTTCAGCCCCCAACTATGGCTATTGGATGTGATTTAATACTATTGATCCTCCATTGCCTTCCCTGTACACCATCTATGGAATACTGAATGTCATCACTTTTGATCCTCCATCACTGTCCCCAATGTCATCAACTATGTCTTCTGAACATCTTTACTATTACTGATCCTCCATCACTGTCCTGTGTACTGCAATCATTTCTCAACCCATTGATGTCTCCTGAACCCCCATTATTACTGCCACATTAACTCTCACCATATGATTTCTTGCTATGTCTCTCCATTCCTTACTAGCTGTGTATTCCAACTGTCAGCCCCCTAATGGATTCCTGTCCACCACAAACAAACAGTCTTCCCTGTGCCCCCATATCACAACAGTCTGATCCCCCCTCTTTCTCCCCACCCCCGGTCTGTGATGTGAACCCCAATGGCTACTAATTATCCTCATCACTATTCTCATTCTGACTTCTTCTGCTATTTTGCTGTCTGCACCCCCAGCCTTCCATCTGCTCCCCCAGGTCATAGTTGTATTTTTTGGCATATCCTGCGGTACCCCCCCCCCCCCCTGCTCCCTGCATGCAGCTCTAGAATGTCCTGAGCTCCTTCAGACTCCTACTAGAGATTCTCTCTACACAGATCAATAGTCTTCTACTTACAGCCTCTTCACCCTCCTCTTCCTCTTCACCCTCCTCTTAGCTCATCACCATCCTGCTCTTCTAGACTAGCGGGACTCGGTCTTCCTTTGTGGACACCCCGATAATCACCTCTCCTTCCTCTCCAGGCTCAGATCGCAGACATGGAGCAGACACATTCTCAAACTCTGATGGAGACGGCGGCCCGGCACCGCCAAGAGCTGCAGATGGAGATCGAGAGGCTGAGGAACGCTCAGATCCAGGCCGAGCGCACTCTGGATGCCAGGGAGAGGGCACACCGCCAGCGGGTCAAAGGCTTGGAGGAACAGGTGAGTCCATTCACCGGTTGGTGAGGCCGATGGGCAGCGGGCTCTGTGTGCTTTGTATATATGAACGCCTTCTTTTCACTTGGTTATAACCTCACTGAGCTAGAAAGTCCTCCTGTGTGTGTCTCTCTGAAACTAGTTTCCCTGTATACCCAGAGGCCTCCTTTCAGGACTGTCTGCCAGTCCGCTCTCCAGTCAGAGTTCCTGAATGACCAATAAGGTCTCCGTCATTAGATGGGGTGGCAGCCAGTGGTCCCGGGTCCTGAAGTCAGGATGTAAAAGGGTGAAACCAACTTCAGAGGGGCACACATGGCATGTTTTTACCAAGATAATAGTAGGCATCTTGTCTCTGGAGATTGGCAGGACTTTGATTTTTAAAATCTGCCAAGAAGCGGGGAAGGGCATCTTCCAGATTATCTATGCTGTGCCCCCTCAGTTCCTGTTCTGACACCCGTTGCCTGGACAGTAATCCGCCAGCTAAGGTCAGCAGAGCCTAGGAAACCTTGGAGCCGGCTATAGGGGGGG
>JBBDGP010004959.1:0-49753 GCA_037952835.1 Lithobates septentrionalis
AGGGGGGAGAGTTTTAGGATTAGTTGGGGGGGGGGGGGTTTTAGGATTAGTTGGGGGAGGGGGGAGAGTTTTAGGATTAGTTGGGGGGGGGGGTTTAGGATTAGTTGGGGGAGGGGGGAGAGTTTTAGGATTAGTTGGGGGAGGGGGGGGGGGAGAGTTTTAGGATTAGTTGGGGGGGGGGGGTTTAGGATTAGTTGGGGGAGGGGGGGGGAGAGTTTTAGGATTAGTCGGGTTTATCCCAAAATTCTACGATAAATTTCCCCTCAGAAGATCGACGAGTGATTTTTCTCTTCTGTCTGTTTTTAGTTTCTAGGCGGAACGTTTCATGGAGACCGACTCCGGTGTTATCCTTCCTCGGGTCCCAACCACTGCGAGGTAAGTGCCGGACAGAGAGCTGCCCGCCGTGTCTTCAGATCCATGTCTGTGTATTAGAGATGAGACATCGGGGGAGGGGGATTGGGTGGGGGGACTTTCCCCATAACACACTGATAAAGAATATTCTTCAACAAAACAACATCCAATCCACATTCAGAATTCTGCTGTCAGTTGCCTCCAGTATTGCTGCAGTTTCTTCTTGCTGGAGGCGGCCATTTTGTTGAAGCCCTGAGCAGTCACTTCTTTTATTGAGAACTCCCCATCCCCCCCCCCCCTTTTCATTCTCAAAAACCATGGGGGAGGGAGATTCACTAAAACTGGAGAGTGCAAAATTTGGTGCAGCTCTACATAGAAACCAATCGGCTTCCAGGTTTTATTGTCAAAGCTTAACCAGTTGCCGACCAGCCGCCGCTGTCATACCGCAGCAAGTTGGCACGGCTGCGCGAAACAACATACTGGTGCATCGGTCCGTTCACTGGCTTTTGCGGGCGCGCTCCCACCTCGATGTCCGCCGGCCACCCGCAATCACGGGAAAGAGAGCCAGAACGGGGATCTGTCAATGTAAACAAACAGAGGAGGAGAGGGAGATCTGTTCTTCCTAGTGATCAGAAACAGCGATCTCTCTCTTCTCCCATGCAGCCCATCCCCCATACAGTTATAAACACCTCCCCAAGGAACACTCCTAACCCTTTGATCGCCCCCTAGTGTTAACCCCTTCCCTGCCAGTGTCATTTTTTTAGCACTGTATTGGGGTCACTGGTCACCAAAAAGTGTCACTTGGGGTCAGATTTGTCCGCCGCAATGTCGCAGTCCAGCTAAAAATCGCAGATCGCCACCATTACCAGTTAAAACAATATAAGAAAAGAAAAAGGCCCTAAACCTTTCCCCTATTTTGTAGACGCTATAACTTTTGAGCAAACCAATTAATATACGCTTATTGCGCTTTTCTTTTTTTTTTCTTTTTTTTACTAAAAATATGTAGAAGAATATAAATTGGCCTAAACTGATGAATACGTTTTTTTTTTTTTTTTTTTATATGTATTAAAGCAGAGAGTAAAAAATATAGTTTTTTTTTTCAAAATTGTCGCTCTTTTTTTGTTTATAGCGCAAAAAATAAAAACCGCCGAGGTGATCAAATACCACCTAAAGAAATCTCTATTTGTGGGGAAAAAAGGACAATAATTTTGTTTGGGTACAACGTTGCACGACCGCGCAATTGTCAGTTAAAGCGACACAGTGCCGTATCTCCAATAATGGCCTGGTCAGGATAGGGATAAATCCTTCCGGGGCTCAAGTGGTTAAAGTGATTGTAAAGGCTGAAGGTGCATTCTATACATGAAGGTAAAAAACTTGTGTGCAGCAGCCCCCCCCCCCCCAATCCTTACCTGAGCCCCCATTTGATCCAACGATGTCAATGAGAGCCTCAGCTCCCTGGGGACTCGTAGTCCTTTATGGCTTTTGGGAGCCATTGGCTCCCACTGCTGTCAGTCACAGCCATTGAGCCAGTCAGGAAACAGAGGGGCGGGGCCAAGCCGTTGCTCCATGTCTGAATGGACACACAGAGCCCCATAGTAAACTGCTTGCTGTGGGTGCACTTGGCAGGAGGGAGGGGTCAGGAGGGCCAGAGGGGACCCGAGAAGAGGAGGACCTGGGCTGCTCTGTGTAAAACCATTACACAGAGCAGGTAAGTATAACATGGTTTTAAATAACCAGCAAGACTTTACTATCACTTTAATTGAACAAGGTGAAGTTGGAAGCTGATTGGTTACCATGCAACGCTGCGCCAGGTTCTGAGTGCTCCGGTATTAGTAAATCTCCCCCTATATGTCACTTTCTGTAATTTTAAAATATGTGCATTTCCAGCCTTGATTGTATTTCTTGGCTCAGTTAGAGAGGAAGGCTGACAGAAGCTTTACAGTGCTGAAGCTCACAGATGAGGGAGAGAGGAGAGAATATCGGGGAGATTAGAGAAGACACTCTCCTTGTGAGTTTAACTCTCCCCGGCATCTGAGTTTTCCCTCCATAACCAGAGAAAGTCCAACTGTCACACACCAAACACAAACCAAGGTAAGAATGGTTCCACTCGGGCCACACCCCAAAAGTGTTTCACCCCACCCACAGGGTTTAGTCATGATTAAGCCCTGTGGGCAGGGTGAAACCCATCAGGGGGTAGCATGGTCCAGGTGGAGTCTTTCCTGGGCTTGTGTTTTTGGTGTGCGACAGTTGGACTTTCTTTGGTTATAGAGGACATTTATGGCCGAGACAAGCTTTTTCCTTGTTGGCACCCTTTATAGCAAGAGTCAGCGGGACTGGGGACATGGGGCGCCACCCGAAGTTCTTTGTAAATGTCAGCAGAGTTTGTCCTGTCACCTCTCCTGCATTTTATGTTTTCCCACATAGTCTGTGTCATTCCTGTTTACTCTCTTCTCCCCTCAGCAGCAGTAAATCTTAAAGCTGATCGTCCCAGCATTGTACACAGTATAGGCTTATTTATTATTACTAATGTGTAGCCGGCTTACCACCACCTTCCTTCCACTCCACAGACAAGGCCAAAGGGAACGGCTCGCAGGAAGGCAATGACCACGGCAATAAAAAGGATGAGAAAAAGAAAGAAACTGCGTGGTGGCAACGCATTTCAAAGGTATTTATTTATCGGAGGACAGTCCTGTTATGCTGAAGACACAGATTGTACTGCTGTATGTACACTATGGAGACCAAAGAGGCCAAAGGATGAGCCAATGACAGATGGCAGCTCTGCCAGGTTATTCTTCCAGTATAGAACAGATGAACGAGTCTTCTGGTCTCTTTGATGAGAAATGAACCCGGACTCGTGGACTGTGCGTGCACGAGCAACCTTTACGGTGAGAGGAGGATCACTTCTAGTAAATGGCTGGTGTGAGGTCATGTGGAGCTGAGAGGTCATGTGGAACTGACTGCTTAACCCCTTTCCGCCTGCACTATGACCGAAAGACCGCTACAGAGGCGCGCGCTTACTTGGTGGGAGGGGCGTCCATGGACATCCTCCTCTGATCGCTCTGCCCACGCGCCCCTTCAGATCAAAGATCCAGGGTAAAGGGCCAATCACAGCGGCCCTTTACCACGTAATCAGCTGTGTCCAATAACCGCTGATTACGATGTGAACACAAGCCTGTTATCGGCATTCCTTTCCTCACACTGACAACATGAAGAGAGGAGAAGAGAGCCGACAAGCAGCTTGTGGTAAAGAGACATCTACTCTGATTGTCAGTGCAGCCTCAGCACCGCCCGTCAGTGCCGCCTCAACACCGCCCGTCAGTGCCGCCTCAACACCGCCCGTCAGTGCCGCCTCAACACCGCCCGTCAGTGCCGCCTCAAACACCGCCCGTCAGTGCCGCCTCAACACCGCCCGTCAGTGCCGCCTCAACACCGCCCGTCAGTGCCGCCTCAACACCGCCCGTCAGTGCCGCCTCAACACCGCCCGTCAGTGCAGCCTCAACACCGCCCGTCAGTGCCGCCTCAACACCGCCCGTCAGTGCCGCCTCAACACCGCCCGTCAGTGCCGCCTTCAACACCGCCCGTCAGTGCAGCCTCAACACCGCCCGTCAGTGCCGCCTATCGGTGCAGTACAGCGGCATCATATAACTGGTGTGGTGGTGATCAGGAACACTGGTGACAGTACAGGGAAAAAAATTTAACCTTTTCAGTTTTTATTTTTTATTAATGTTGTGTTATTTTATTTATTTTTTTGTAATTAGCTGTGATTGGTCAAAGCTAATCACATGGAACAGCTGGGCTGTGATTGACCCTGTCTGTATCGTGTGATCACATTGACCAATCACAGCTAGGAACACAACTGTACACAATGGATGGCATGAAATGAAGCAATTGTCATGTGATCTGCTGTGATTGGACACAGAGGTCACATGGTACTGGCAGCAAGCCGGTACACTGATTGGTCATTGGCTGTGTCCGGTGGTTGCAGTTGGTGGCAGATTGCTTGGCTGCGAGAGCAGTGCGTTCTCACAGGATGTCATATGACGTCCAGTCAGGATGCCATGCCCCGGCCGCCATTCTCCTATAGGCCGGGCAGGAAAGTGTTTTACTGGTAAACCAAAGATCCCACTAGTTGGCCCCAACAAACTCCTTAAAGGGGTTGTAAACCTTCGAGGTTTTTCATCTCAATGCATTCTATGTCTCTTCTGTAGTGTAGCAGCCCCCCCCCCCCCCCAGAGCCCCCTTTTACTTACCTAAACCCGATCGTTCCAGTGATGGGAATGAGCACAGCCGCTCTAGTCCCTCCCTCTGCAGCTATCAGTTTGGGGGAGGAGACCAGCGGGCAGTCACGTGAGCGCCGAGCGGAAATAAGTTATTAGGCAGCATATTGTATAAATCGCATACACTGGGGAACTTAATGTTCTGCAACGGAGGGGATTATAGAGCAAGAACATGAGATTTTACTAACACTTTAAAGGAGTTGTAAACCCTCACAGTCATTCTATGCATTAAGGTGGAAAAACCTTTTGTGCTGCAGCTGCTCCCCAGACCCCCCCTTTTTCTTACCTGATCGTTCCAACGATGGGGACAGCACAGCAGCTCCAGCCACTGGCTCGGGTCCTCATTGGCTAGATTGATAGCAGCAGGAGCCATATGGCTCCCGCTGCTGTCAATCAAATCCAGTGACACGGGGGGGGCGGGGCTGAGTCCTGCTGTCTGTGTCAATGGATGCAGCAGCAGGACTCGGGAGCGTGCCCACACGAGTGCCCCCATAAAAGCGTCTCTCCGAGGGGGCACTCGAGAAGAGGAGGAGCCATGAGTGCCGCTGGGGGACCCCAGAAGAGGAGGATCGGGACCACTCTGTGCAAAACCCTTACACAGAGGAGGTAAGTATAACATATTTGTTATTAAAAAAAAAAACAAACCTTTACAATCGCTTTAATCCTGGAATTCTACTTTAAGTGATTTTTAATTACTTTAATGTTAGATTTGTTCTTTACGATGAACGCAGCTTCTAGGAGGAGAAAGTAGTAGTGCCGCGCTCAAACCAGTGTTGCCATTCCGCAAGTGTAGGGCAGAAAACCACAAAGGGTGCTCTGGCTCAGATCTTCCCTCTTACATCGATGAGTTCACTACAATTTCAGAAGATGGAGCCGGAAACTCCAATAATCCATTTCTTAGTACATGAGAGAGAGAGAGTAAAAAGATACACGGACTGACGCGTTTCGGCTGATGAATCTTGTTGACTTGAAAGAGCTTCTATATCGGATTACTGACATTTCTTCTCTTGTAGGGTGACTTTCCGTGGGACGATAAGGATTTTCGCAGCCTCGCTGTCCTCATAGCCGGCGTCTCGGCACTCGCATTGTTTTACTTCTCCAGAGACACTGGAAAGGAGATCAGCTGGAAGGAGTTTGTACAGCTGTATCTGGAGAGGGGACAGGTAAGTCACATCCTGGGAATCGCCATTTATCAGTTGTGGAAATGTCTGTGACGGTTCTCATTTCTCCACATCATCGAATATCTACCAGCAGGTAACCAGGTGGGGGAGGGGTTGGTTCTCATCCACGTGGCTTCTTCAGTTCTAGTGGTTGAGGGGAAAACCCACAGGCGTTTTTTCGGACTGAGCTGCCTTTGTGGCTATTCTGGGGAATGTTCACACCACCTGTATGAGGTCACTCAGATGTCTGGTAATGTCTCCAGAATTAATTATAAGTTGTGGATGACTTGAACAATAGTTTAAAGAGAAGTGCATTATTCTGACTAGAAGACCCCTTTCACACTGAGGCAGTTTTCAGGCGTTTTAGCGCTAGAAATATCGACTGTAAAGCGCCTGAAAACTGCCTCCCTTTCATTGCAATGAGTGCGTTCACACCGGGGCGCTGCGCTTAAAGAACGTTAGAAGAAGTCCTGTCAGCAGCATCTTTGGGGCGGATTGGGGGCGCTGTATATAGTGCTCCCAAAATGCTGCTGCTCATTGAATAAATGGGCGGCGCTTCCGAAGCGCCGCAACACGGCCGTTTTTAACCCTTCTTTGGGGTTTTAAATTATGTACGAGTTAAAAACCTTGTAACAAATAGAGCAATCAGTGCAAATACACAATAATTAACAATTATATGCCAGCCGAACACTTGCGGATAATCACCTGAAGATAACTTAAAACTAGAAAAGTGCAGCGCAAAATAGCCGAATAATAATAACAAATGAAGAAAGGGGGGGTAAATATTAGAAGTCAAGTATATATCAATAATAACAAAAGTCCTATACCCACTCCTCCTCCTCCTCTTCCTGGCTGACATCAGTGGGGGATACCCAGCCCCTCCCCCTGCAGCTGTCAGATCAGGAGAGGAGACCAGCGGGCAGTCACGTGAGCGGCGCTCAGAAATAAGGTATTAATTAGGCAGCGTATTTTTTATAAATCACATACACATTGGGGGGCTTAAGGGGGTTGTAAACCCTCCGTGTTTTTTCACCTTAATGCATCCTATGCAGCCATTGGCTCCCGCTTCTGTCAATCAAATCCAATGACGTGGGGGCGGGGCCGAGTCCGGCATTCGTGTCTCTGTGAACGCAAATGCTGGACTCAGGAGTGTGCCCACAAGACAACCCCCCGGGAGAGTGATTCTCCTCCTAGGGGGTTATCTGATGCAAGAAGGAGCCGCTGAGGGACCCCAGGAAGAGGAGGTTCGGGGCCACACTGCAAAACGAGCTGCACACTGGAGGTAAGTATGACATGTTTGTTATTTTAAAAAATGAAAAACGATCCTTTACAATCACTTTAATGTTATCTAACAGAGGGGACTTTAGAAAGAAAAAATGAGACTTTACAAACACTTCTAAAAGCTGCGCTTGTGCTAAATACTCATATAAAATACATATACACTACCGTTCAAAAGTTTGGGGTCACATTGAAATGTCCTTATTTTTGAAGGAAAAGCACTGTACTTTTAAATGAAGCTAACTTTAAACTAGTCCTAACTTTAAACAAATATACTCTATACATTGCTAATGTGGTAAATGACTATTCTAACTGCAAATGTCTAGTTTTTGGTGCAATATCTACATAGGTGTATAGAGGCCCATTTCCAGCAACTATCACTCCAGTGTTCTAATGGTACAATGTGTTTGCTCATTGGCTCAGAAGGCTAATTGATGATTAGCAACCCTTGTGCAATCATGTTCACACATCTAAAACAGTCTAGCTCCTTCCAGAAGCTACAAAACTGACCTTCCTGTGAGCAGATTGAGTTTCTGGAGCATCACATTTGTGGGGTCAATTAAACGCTCAAAATGGCCAGAAAAAGAGAACTTTCATCTGAAACTCGACAGTCTATTCTTGTTCTTAGAAATGAAGGCTATTCCATGCGAGAAATTGCAAAGAAATTAAAGATTTCCTACAACGGTGTGTACTACTCACTTCAGAGGACAGCACAAACAGGCTCTAACCAGAGTAGAAAAGAAGAGTGGGAGGCCGCGTTGCACAACTAAGCAAGAAGATAAGCACATTAGAGTCTCTAGTTTGAGAAACAGACGCCTCACAGGTCCCCAACTGGCATCTTCATTAAATAGTACCCGCAAAACACCAGTGTCAACATCTACAGTGAAGAGGCGGCTGCGGGATTTTGGGCTTCAGGCAGAGTGGCAAAGAAAAAGCCATATCTGAGACTGGCCAATAAAAGAAAAAGATTAAGATGGGCAAAAGAACACAGACATTGGACAGAGGAAGACTGGAAAAAAGTGTTGTGGACGGATGAATCCAAGTTTGAGGTGTTTGGATCCACAAAGAAGAACGTTTGTGAGACGCAGAACAAATGAAAAGATGCTGGAAGAATGCCTGACGCCATTTGTTAAGCATGGTGGAGGTAATGTGATGGTCTGGGGTTGCTTTGGTGCTGGTAAGGTGGGAGCTTTGTACAGGGTAAAAGGGATTTTGAATAAGGAAGGCTATCACTCCATTTTGCAACGCCATGCCATACCCAGTGGACAGCGCTTGATTGGAGCCAATTTCATCCTACAACAGGACAATGACCCTAAACACACCTCCAAATTGTGCAAGAACTATTTACAGCAGAAGCAGGCAGCTGGTATTCTATCGGTAATGGAGTGGCCAGCACAGTCACCAGATCTGAACCCATTGAGCTGTTGTGGGAGCAGCTTGACCGTATGGTACGCCAGAAGTGCCCATCCAACCAATCCAACTTGTGGGAGCTGCTTCTAGAAGCGTGGGGTGCAATTTCTCCAGCTTACCTCAATAAATTAACAGCTAGAATGCCAAAGGTGTGCAATGCTGTAATTGCTGCAAAAGGAGGATTCTTTGATGAAAGCAAAGTTTGATGTAAAAACAATGTTATTTCAATACAAATCATTATTTCAAACCTTGTCAATGTCTTGACTCTATTTTCTATTCATTTCCCAACGTATGGTGGTGAATAAGTGTGACTTTTCATGGAAAACACAAAATTGTTTGGGTGACCCCAAACTTTTGAACGGTAGTGTATGGTGGCTGCTTTAACCTGACAAAGGATTTGTATTGATCTCCATCCAGCCCTGAGATTATGCAGCTCTTCCACAGAGCGCAGTCCTGTCTAGAAGGCAAGAAAGACCTGAATTTCTCTCTGCTGCTGTTGAGAAACGCTTACAGGTCTTGTCCCTCCCCCATGTCTGGTGACTGGACAGTGAAATGAGAAGCGGAAGACTGATGAGCTCTTTCATCTGTCGCTCTTCTCTGACTTCCTGTCCACATGCTCTTTGTTAGCTTCTCCCTCTCCAGTCTAATCTCTGCTGTACAGGGATTGCAGGAGGCAGAGATCCTGGATAGAATTGAGGTATTTACACTGTTATATATTGATGAATATAGATCTGCATTGATTTGTATCTAATCACAGGATTGTTAGTGATATCCGATGTCTGTCTCCTCATTCTGCTTTGTCTGCCTCAGGTGACCCGGCTGGAATTGTTAACAAGCAGTTTGTGAGAGTGATAATGGCCAATGGGGAGGTGAGTGCTCAGGATGGGACTCTTGCTGTGATTGGCTCTCCTTGGAACACATATAAAGTATATCTCTCTGTCTCCTGCAGAGACCGGTGTGGTTTCACATTGGCAGCGTGGATATCTTTGAGCGCAATCTAGAGATCGCACAGCAAGAGATGGGGATCCAGTCTGCAGACCGCGTGGCGGTGGTATACAGCAATGAGAGCGATGGGTGAGTGGCACAAGTGCCCCCTTCTATGGGCAGTACAACCTCACTTTATATACTGTAAGATCTGATTTATATGACTGTGGACTGCGTGTAATAAGGATCCCTGGGATGACCTGGAGGAAATGTAATACAATATACAGTGCCTTGAAAAAGTATTCACACCCCCTTGAAACTTCCCACATTTTCTCATGTTACAACCAAAAACGTAAATGTATTTATTGGGATTTTATGTGATAGACCAACACAAAGTGTCACATAATTGTGAAGTGGAAGGAAAATGATAAATGATACAAATAAATATGTGAATCGTGTGGGGGGACATTTGTATGGCGCCCCCCGGAGACAATACTTTGTAGAACCCCCTTTCTCTACAAGTCTTTTTGGGGGTGTCTCTACCAGCTTTGCACATCTAGAGAGGACATTTCTGCCCATTCTTCTTTGTAAAATATCTCAAGCTCTGTCAGATTGGATGGAGAGCGTCTGTGAACAGCAATTTTCAAGTCTTGCCACAGATTCTCAATGTGATTTAGGTCTGGACTGTGACTGGGCCATTCTAACACATGAATATGCTTTGATGTAAACATTCCATTGTAGCTCTGGCTGGATGTTTCGGGTCGTTGTCCTGCTGGAAGGTGAACCTCCGCCCCAGTCTCAAGTCTTTGTAGACTCTAACAGGTTTTCTTCTAAGATTGGTCCTGTATTTGTCTCCATCCATCTTTCCATCAACTCTGACCAGCTTCCCTGTCCCTGCTGAAGAAAACCATCCCCACCACATGATGCCGCCACCACCATGTTTCACGGTGGGGATGGTGTGTTCAGGGTTGATGTGCAGTGTTAGTTTCTGCCTTTTCCGCTAGACAATTGACTTTTTTCTCCTGAAGTGGTCAAATTTGCTCACATTTCAGCGGTACATTGCAGGTGAATAAAATAGTTTATGGAAAGGAAAATACTGCAAGTAAACATTTTGAATTCTTTATTTTTCTGTGCTTTTACCTGCTACTTTTTTAGTGGGGTTCATAGTTGCAGTCTCTCTTACCTGCTCCTGATGAAGCCTCTGGCTCTCAGCAGCATTATGAGTATATGTGTCTGGGGCCGCACCTGCGCTCTATAAGTAGCCGCATGCATCTCACACCTCGGGTCAGTTTTAGGAAGTGATACGTTCCAGGCAGTGTGTACTGGTGCCAGAGTTCTGGGAGTGAAAGAACTACAACTACCGTGTTCCATTGCGACAAACTTCTTATAGTTCTCAATGAACTGTGAAGGGCGCTGGTGAGCACTCTCCTAGTTCATTCTTTCTGCTCTCTGGTAACTGTTTGACCATACAGGGTACGGGGAGGGTTATGGAGGTACGGGAGGTATTAAGGGGCAGGAGCTATTGAGGGTACGGGGGGGGGGGGTACTGGCGGTACGGGAGGTATTAAGGGAAAGGAGGTATTGAGGGTACGGGGGGGTATGTAGGTACTGGGGGTTAGGAGGTATGGAGGGTACGGGAGGTATTGTGGGACAGGACGTAAGGAGGGTACAGTGGGGTATGGAGGCACTGGGGGTAACGAGGTATAGAGGGTACAGGAGGCAAAGAGGTACAGGAAGTATGGAGGGTATGAAGGTACAGGAGATATGGAGAATACAGGGGGAGAAAGTGGGAGTTATGGGAGATATGGAGAGTACTGAAGATATTGAGGTACAGATGGTATGGAGGGTACTGAAGGTATTGGGGGGGGGGGAGTACGGAAGGTTCGGAGGGTACTGGAGGTATAGAGGTACAGAAGGTATAGAGGGTACTGGAGGCATTGGGGGGGGGGTTAAGGGAGGTATAGAGGGTACTGGAGGTATGGGGGGGTACGGGAGGTATGGAGGTATAGAGGGTACTGGAGGTACAGAAGGTATAGAGAGTATTGTGGGTATGGGGGAGGTACAGAAGGTATAGAGGGTACTGGTGGTATGGGGGGGGGTACTGGAGGTATGGGGGGGGGTACTGGAGGTATGGAGGTATAGAGGGTACTGGAGGTATGGGGGGGGGGGGGGTATAGAGGGTACTGGAGGTATGGGGGGGGGGGTACGGGAGGTATGGAGGTATAGAGGGTACTGGAGGTACAGAAGGTATAGAGAGTATTGGGGGTATGGGGGAGGTACAGAAGGTATAGAGGGTACTGGAGGTATGGGGGGGGTATAGAGGGTACTGGAGGCATTGGGGGGGGGTTAAGGGAGGTATAGAGGGTACTGGAGGTATGGGGGGGGGTATAGAGGGTACTGGAGGTATGGGGGGGGTATAGAGGGTACTGGAGGTATGGGGGGGTGTACGGGAGGTATGGAGGTATAGAGGGTACTGGAGGTACAGAAGGTATAGAGAGTATTGGGGGTATGGGGCAGGTACAGAAGGTATAGAGGGTACTGGAGGTATGGGGGGGGTTGGGGTATAGAGGGTACTGGAGGTATGGGGGGGGGTATAGAGGGTGCTGGAGGTATGGGGGGGGGGTACTGGAGGTACAGAAGGTATGGGGGGGGGTAGGGGAGGTTCGGAGGGTATAGGAAGTATGGAGGTAAAGGAGACTTCAGGCAGAAAACAGTCTGCAGGATCCTGGCATTACATCTGATGATCGTGGGTGCAATGCTCTGCAGACTCCTAAGAAAAAAAATAATAAATGCACTTATTTTTGCAGCATTTATTATACTTTTTTCTAAAATGCGAATTTAACCTTTAATCGTACCTCTGTCAATTCTAACCGAATAAAAATCCAGTATATCAGTTTGATTATATATATACGGTATAGCCACTGCAATCCTTTTATATCTTCCTGCTATAGCCTCCATTTTTAAAGGGGAATTTTATCCTTACTGCTAAAAAATCATGGTCCAGACAAGAATGGTTGGTATATGTAACATGTGTCTCCCCAATGTGTGTTGGCAGGTCCTTTGTCCTCAGCCTCATCCCCTCGCTGCTCATCGTGGGCTACCTGTTGTACAGCATGCGGAGAGGGATGATGGGGCCGAGCCGCGGAGGGAGAAGCAGCGGAATTTTTGGTGTCGGAGAGACAACAGCGAAGATGCTGAAGGGAGAGATCAATGTGAAGTTCCGGGACGTGGCGGGATGTGAAGAGGCAAAACTGGAGATTATGGAGTTTGTGAATTTCCTCAAAAATCCCAAACAGTATTATGACCTTGGAGCTAAAATCCCCAGGGTAAGGCCAACATGATGGGGGGAGGGTGGGGGGGCTATGCCAAAGGATTTGTAATTTTGTCCAACTTTTCCTGAGATTTAGGCCCCTTTCACACTTGTGCAACTCGGGACTTCAGAGTCGCATGACAAGTCGTACCCCATGATTTCCAATTCATATCTGTGCAACTTAAAGTCGCAGCGACTTCAAAGTAGTCCCTGCATTACTTTGGCCTGATTCGATGCGACTTGAGGTCCATAGACTTCAAGATTACACAGGCGTTGCTTCAAGTTGCATCAAAATTGCGCGACCTTCAGGTCGCAACAAGTGTGAAATGGACCTCGCACAGCACAACCCCTACACAGGGCAAGAGATCCCTGCTGCAATTGGGAGAGATAACTGAAGTTTTTGTTTACTATTTATCCAATCATAATTTAGTGTATTGCTGTCAGGTCACTGATAAGACAATGGCTGATTGATTGTTATGTGTTACTCTATGCTTGGATGGATATATATATATATATATAAATATATTAAAAACGAAATCTTATTCCATATTTCTTCATAAAACTCCTGAATGTTTGCTTTGTTACCTTCATAGGGAGCAATGCTCACTGGACCACCTGGTACTGGCAAAACCCTCCTTGCCAAGGCAACCGCAGGAGAGGCCAATGTTCCATTCATCACTGTCAATGGATCAGAGTTCCTGGAGATGTTTGTTGGTGTTGGTCCAGCCAGGGTAGGTTTTATATGTGTGTGTGTGTGTATATATAATATATGTGTGTGTGTATATAATATGTGTGTGTTTATTTTAAAGTGGTTCTTTAAGGTTTTTTTACCTTGGAAACCTTCTTTGTCCGAGGATCCCCAGCCTCCTCTTATACTCACCTGAGCTGGATCTCGATCCAGCGATGTGCCCAAAAGCAGGGGATCTCTTCTCTCTCCCACCTCACAGAGCAGATTGATAGCAGTAGGAGCCATTGGCTCCCGCTGCTATCAAATTCTGTGACGAGAGTTGAGGGGCGGGGGGGGGACGGAGACATGCTGTCTGTTTCTATAGATGCAGGCAGCAGGAGATCGAGCCCACACCAGTGCCCCCACAGAAAGCAGCTTTCCATAAAGGGCACTTGCCAAAGTGGAAGAGCCAGGAGCGCCGGCAGGGGACCCAAGAAGAAGAGGATCATGGGTGATCTGTGCAAAACACAAACAAGATTTCCCAGCGCACTTGCCAGCCAGCCTGCAAAACAACCAAACTGACCGTCTAACAATTCAGAGGGTTTAGTTGCTCACATTTACAAATATATGTGTAAGCTGCAGTGCCCATGTCCAGGCTCCTCTGTGTACTGCGGTCCTAATTCTATCGTTTTAAGAGACTCCCAAGTTGGAAAAGTAACAATGATATATATCGGTGGATAGATTAGGGGCAGGTGTGCTTGGAGGGGAGCCCACTCCTCCTAAAGGGCACAGGGTTAGGGTAAGCGGCAGTCGTCTGGAAATGAGTCCAGCATGTCCATCTGGCTGTAAACTTGGAGAGTTTGTCTTGGAGAATATGAATTGGTTCTTCCATCTGTGCAATACTTCCAATGTTCTGGAGCCATTCTCTCATACAAGACTCCTAAGGATGGAGGAACGGATTGCCCAACAGCAGAACCTAATTGATCCCATGGATCCTCTCCCATGGACACCATTGACATCAAGGCCCTAGCATGAGCCCATATACTTTATATACAGTGTCTTGAAAAAGTATTCATACCCCTTGAATTTTTCCACATTTTGTCATGTTACAAGGAGTGCACAGTCTATTTGCCTTTAGTAAACCGACCCCCATAATCCCTGTAGGACGTTTTAGCCCCGGCGTGGGAATGACTATTATCCCCCTTATAAAACAATTGTATCAGCATTGCATGGATGATCGTTATATGACGGCGGTGAGCTCAGACACAGGCTGATTTGTGATTCGGATTGACATTCACCTGTTATGTGGAGCTCATCTATAACTGGTTTCCGATCATTACTATTGATTTGTGAGGGTGTCGCCCTCCCCATTTCTCTTTTCTATGTAGTTTTATTAAAAACAGATTAAGTAAAAAAATGCAGAATAATTACAGAGGAATAAAATATAATGAGATAATGATTGTAGTGCAGTAATGAGCACCAACTGAGAGGCTGCTGGGGAGCACATCAAAGGCCCATAATTCACTCATAAGCCAACAGCTGGAGACTACGGTTTACTTTACTAGTTGCCCATAGCAACCAGAGTCTCCCATTTTTTTCTTTTAACACATAGGAAAAACAAACCAGAGCCAATATTGATTGTCGGTAACAACGTTTTTTTCATCATCATTTTTATTTAAAAAAAAGCTCCCTGTGTTTATCACTCCAGGACGGGGATCTCCAACTATGGCCCTCCAAACTACAAGTCCCATCATGCCTCTGCCTTTGGAAGTCGTGTTTGTACCTGTCAGCCTTGCAATGCATCATGGGACTTGTAGTTCCACAACAGCTCAAGGGCCACAGGTTGAGCACCCATGCTCTAGCTAGGAGATAATGGACCATATACAAACGCTGGATCGGGGTTTTCATTTTGCAGGTTTTTCTTCAGTTTCATCTCATCACTCATAAACGCATGGCAGTCAGCAGTGCCAGGACAAGGTCATCCACAGCCCAGGGCGAACATGCCAAATTGAACCCCCCCCCCCCCCCCCCCAAAAAAAAATCAAGTTTGCTTGCTCACCCCCTAAGCATAAATTCCCCCTCCTCCCAGCACAAATCTGCCCCCCCCCCCCCCAAAAAAAAAATTCTCCCCATTCGAAGTTAGTACAGGCATCTCCCCCCGCTGAGCTGTTGTGTTCTGACAGGGGGACACTCAGATCAGCGCTGTCTGCCATTGGCTGAGAATGCTGACCGGGAGTTGGTCAGCTGCTGGTTTCTCAGCATGCACCTCCTACAGAAGCCGGCCGGACCGACATACAGTCTGAATGTCGGACAGTTTTTTGGGGGTTTTTTTAACCAGAATGCCTCCCGACGTTCAGCCCGTGTGTGCAGGGCTTTAATCACACAGCAGCAGATTACACACAACAATCTAAAGCAGGTAAAAAAACACACAGTGATCGTTCAGAGATCGTTTGTTGGCCTTCGTTTCATATTCTGACACTTTTTGTAATGCTATAAAAACTAAAAACTGATTTTTAATAAAGACTATCTGATTAAAAAAAAAGAAAAAAGTTGACTGTTTGTAACTTTGTAGGTACGAGACATGTTTGCCATGGCAAGGAAGAACGCACCTTGCATCCTTTTCATCGATGAGATCGACGCTGTTGGAAGAAAGAGGGGGCAGGGGAATTTCGGAGGGCACTCTGAGCAAGAAAATACCCTCAACCAGCTGCTGGTGGAGATGGATGGTGAGTGAAACCCACACAGCCTTATGGACAGAATCCGAGTGTTTTTTGTTGGGATTATACGACATCTTCTAGGGAAAAGATTCCAAAGCTTGGACCTGTAAACACACTTGGAGCACCGCTCAATGCTGAGAGGGGGCGGATCCTCAGAGATGGGGGGGGGGTTGGGCAGCATCCACTCATCCTGCACTGATAGATCCTTATGTGAGAAGAAAGCCGCACTCCCAGCCCCACCCAACTGTAAATATCAATGTCAAATGGCCTCATTGGTATCAGTGGGAGGAATAGTGTCCCATCATTGGTGTCAGTGGGAGGAATAGTGTCCCATCATTGGTGTCAGTGGGAGGAATAGTGTCCCATCATTGGTGTCAGAGGGAGGAATAGTGTCCCATCATTGGTGTCAGTGGGAGGAATAGTGTCCCATCATTGGTGTCAGTGGGAGAAATAGTGTCCCAAGAGCTGAATAAAAGCAAGCAAAGAGCTGCAGTTTGGAGACCAGTGCCTTAGAGGGGTGGCTCCTCCAGACAGGGAACAGCCCCCAGAACACTTTAATAGGAGATCTCATCATATAGTGCCTTGAAAAAGTATTCATACTCCTTGAAGTTTTCATTGCTCCCTGGACGGTAGGTGATGACGTTGCCAATATGGCGGCTGTGTCAGTGGGGGGATTTGATAAGGAAGCTAGGAACATTGAAATGCGTCGTCTCATTGTTGTGAGGGAGCCCTCCTGGGTCCACTCCCCCTTTGACATAACTGTCGGGTTGGTGGCGTTCCCTCCTCCGGTCCCTGGCGCAGCCGATGACATCACTTCCTGGTATCACACAGTGCAGCCATCTTTTTGTGTCTCCCTGACTGCTAAGTATTGGACTAGAGCCCGGCCTCCCTGTGGTTATCGGTAGCTACCACCTGGCGTGTTCTCTTTGGATCCTTCCGGCTGGTATGTGATCAGACTTCTATCCTCACCACCAATGCTGGGATACCTGTGAGTGCGCAGAGACTGGATGTTACCTGGTTTTTATACAAGACTGATTTTACTCCTATGACTATGTAATAAACGTTATGGATTTTCTTGGAAGCGAGTTCTACGTTATCATTTTGTCATCTGCATGGACACCCCATTTGCCAGTGCGCAGCATACAGGCTTTGTTTTGACCATTTCCATCCCTCCAGTGGATTGCTAGCAGCGTGGTACTGTGGGGTCACGTAGACATTGGATTTCACGCCTTTGGGCCTGTTGTGGCCTTTTTGGTTTGTAGTCCCTGCTGGAAGCCAGTCCAATAATCCAGAGTCCCTTTATCTTCCAAGGGAGCATTGCCAGTTGTAGTAAAAATTCTCCAAAGCTGTCAGGATATGTGAACGCCACATAATTCTGTGCTGCCAGCAGGGGGCAGGAAAGGGCCATACCTGACACTGGCAGCCATGTTTTTAATGACCTTTTCTGCTCTGCAGGTATCCTATTAATTGCTGGAATAGACTAAACCCTCATTTAGGTAACTGCAAGAAAATAATCAATTTACAGGAGCCGGAAAAGCTTGCAGAAAATAAATTCAATTTGAGATTCTGTGTTAATTCTTTCAGAACAAAACAAACAAATCCTTTAAGAAAAGAAAATGTCTGAGTTTTTAATTTGGTGCCACAAAGAAAATCAGTCCTAGGACTTGCCCACACGGTGCACATGGCTGCTTTATTGATCCATAACACTTGACTCAAAAAGAATTTGTTTTGATCATCAACATGGCCCTTTACTCCAACTGACTCCTACATTAAAGTGTATGGCTGGGCAAAATGTAAAAAAAAAGCTTCTGCAATGCTTGTACATGTAGGGACAGCTCTGGGTTGAAGGTAAGTATTGCATTACTTTTTTTTTTTTTTTTTTTTTAACCTGCTGAGGGATAAAATTGCAAAAATGCCCAGTTAGGTGGGTGTTAACACAGTCATCTGTCTATTAAATACATTGGAGGGTAAAAGAAAGCGACATGGTCTGCCTGTACAAAGCTTCTTACGATCGTATCTTCTGTTTGTTTGCCCCGATAGGTTTCAGTTCTGATACCAATGTGGTGGTCTTGGCGGGTACAAATAGACCGGACACCCTGGATCCAGCTCTGATGAGACCGGGAAGATTTGATCGCCAGATTTACATAGGTAAGACTGCTATATGATTGCCTTCAGGGGAAGCTCAAATCAGCCAAATACCGTAATTATCGGCGTATAACTCTTTTTAAGAGGGAAGTTTCAGGAAAAAAACTTTCCACAGACCCCCTTTACATTACGCAGGCCCCCCCCCTTCATTATACAGCCCCTTCCACTCGCAGGAGACTGGGCAGCACTGCCAGCCCCTTCTCATACATTTCTCCTCCTGTGTCACTATCATTGTAAATCGAAGCCCCTAAATACTCGTGCTACGGAGTACTGCTGCTGCGTCCATTGACAGACAGCAGGACTCGGCTCCGCCCTCCCGACTCCCATGTCACTGGATTTGATTGACAGCAGGGGAAGCCAATGGCTCCTGCTGCTATCAATCTACCCAATGAGGACCCGAGACAGCAGCTGGAGCTGTTGTGCTCGTCCCCTTTGCTGAAACGCTCTAGTAAGAAAAGCCTCATAGGACAGTCAGAGGGGAATGAAAACTCCTCCTACAAGCTTTAACCAGACACTGATAGAAGTCACAAGACTGCCATATACTGCTGACGAGAAAAGGTATTTAGCAGTTTATATTTACTAAATTAATTGTATTTTCATCTTCTGTGTACTGTAGGAGAGCAGATATAGTGAGTGCAGGCTCCTGGGGAGAACAGATGTAGTGAATGCAGACTCCTGGGGAGCTCCTGGGGGCTCTGGGGGGCAGCTGCAGCACAAAAGGTTTTTCGCACGGGCGACTCCATGCAACGCATTCCACTTGCTCAGTGGGGGGGATCGCTCTGCTGAGCAGATAGATAACAGGTCCGTGTCTGCCCACTGTGCAGAGAGGACATGGACGCAGTCCCGCTTTCCTCTAAGAACAGCCTGTCCGTTTTCACCCAATGGGGCCCACCAAACGGATGGAAAATAGGACCACCATTGGTCTGGATTTTGCGGAGCAGATGGTGGCGGCTATGTGTCCGCTGACATTCGCCACTCAATAGAGGAGACTGCAAGGTCCGATCAGGTCTACCTGATCGGAAAGCCCATCTGAAAGGACCCTTAAGCTGGGGGCAGGTACACAAGTCACATAATTAGGGCACAGCTTGGGGTCGAAGGTGAGTATTGCAGCAAAATCCCTTTTTATCTAGATTTTAATGCGCTAGTAGTTTTTTTTTTTTTTTTTTTTTTTTTCTTGCTATTTAGGCCTGGACTTTTGTTTTTATTGTGTAGGGAAAGAAGCTAGTGGCATACAGAAGCCCCATTTATACATGGTTGCAAGCTCCCGATAAATATTTATGAATACACTTTATTGATGAACATTGTTTTTTTCTTTCTCTCCTTTAGGCCCCCCTGATATAAAAGGCCGCGCCTCTATTTTTAAGGTTCATCTTCGTCCTCTGAAGCTGCCCGAGAACTTTGACAAGGATGCCTTGGCCCGGAAGTTGGCAGCCCTGACTCCTGGTTTCACAGGTGAGATTGGCTGTCCATAAGGTGATTGTAGTGTTGCGATCGATCTCTCTTACTTTGTTTTTCTGAGCCATGACGTTCTCTTCTTTATTTTAGGTGCCGATATTGCCAACGTGTGTAACGAGGCCGCCCTTATCGCAGCCCGCCACCTGGGTGAGTTTGTCCAGGCGAAGAACTTTGAGCAGGCCATTGAACGTGTGGTTGGAGGTGAGAATTCGGTGAAATATCAGTATTTTACTTTTGTAAAGTTGTCTGGTACCTTTTACTTGTATGTCACTTGTTTGAAGTTGTGCTTTGTGAAAGAAGTGCAGTCAGGGAAGGCATGTTCCAAAGGACGAGGCTGTAAGTGTTACCCATTCATATTCTAAGGTAGCAGGTTCTCCAAGCTAGCCTGAGATTCTCTGGGTCTATTTACCAGAGGAGCGGTGGCTCTGCTGCAGAGTGTCGCCTATTTTGCTAACCCGTCACATGGGGTGCACAAGCAACACTACATTATGTTTTTACCTCTTCACATGTATTACTTCACACGCTAGCCATAGTTCAGTTTCTTCACGCTAAAAAGCTTCTTCACAACTCGCTTAAAGTGTTACTAAACCCACAACAGTAAAATCAGTCTGTATATGCAGTAAAGCATGCTTGTTATACTCACTGTGGAACCTAAGGGGTTAATCCTCTGTGTAGTGTAAACAGGCTGTTTGATCCTGTCTTCTTTAATCCTCCCCTTCTTCCACAGTCCCTCCTGATAGAACAGAGCTCTAGGAGGCACTCTGCACATGCTCAGTTTGGTGTATATTGCTAGAGAGTCTTTTATTTTTAATATTTTGGGAGGGTGCATGTGATCAGCATGGAGCCAATCAGCACTGTCCAGACAGAGGGTCAGGGGTCCTGCAGCCTCATAGGACAGTCAGAGGGGAATGAAAACTCCTCCTACAAGCTTTAACCAGACACTGATAGAAGTCACAAGATTGCCATATACTGCTGATGAGAAAAGGTATTTAGCAGTTTATATTTACTAAATTAATTGTATTTTCATCTTCTGTGTACTGTAGGAGATCAGATGTAGTGAGTGCAGGCTCCTGGGGAGATCAGATGTAGTGAGTGCAGGCTCCTGGGGAGATCAGATATAGTGAGTGCAGGCTCCTGGGGAGATCAGATATAGTGAGTGCAGGCTCCTGGGGAGAGCAGATATAGTGAGTCCAGGCTCCTGGGGAGATCAGATGATTCCGCATCACAGAAAGTTTTTCACCTTAATGCATAGCATCCATTAAAGCGAAAAAACGTAAGGCTTTAGAGACACTTTGAAGGTGTTCTGAGGGTACAAGGTTTTTTTTTTGTTTTTTGTTTTTTTTTACCTTCGTGCATTCTATGGTGTAAATCCTTCTGTGATGCAGAATCCGGCTTGCTATTGGGGCACACAGTGGTGGGGAGGAGCCCAAAAAAGAGGGATCAGGGCTGCTGTATGCAAAACCATTACACAGAGCAGGTAAGTAGAACATATTTGTTGCATTTAGAATTGCGTTCATTCTCTTACATTGGCCCTCTGTTTTCAGGATTGGAAAAGAAGACTCAGGTCCTTCAGCCTGATGAGAAGCGCACAGTGGCTTATCATGAAGCCGGCCACGCTGTGGTTGGTTGGTTTTTGGAACATGCGGATCCTTTACTAAAGGTAATCTGCAGATAATTTCTCTTGTCTGTCATCCGTACCTCCTATGTTCTGGTTTTCACCATTCATAGTCAGCTAGAAACAGACTAAATCTATTTTTAATTACCTTCTAAAATCCAGATCAGAAAGTGATCTTCCCTGCATCACTATGTTCTGCCTATATCACCATTCATATCCTTCTCACCCAACACCACCCGTGTTCACCTGACATTCAGATATTCGTATTTGGGAGACCTGTTTTCCGATTGGCCAAAGTGTCAGGCGATCCTATTGGATGCCTAGCGCTTTGGCGGAAGAAGAGACACATACGGCGGAGGAAGCTGGAGGAGCGGACACCGGAGCCACCATGGCCGCAGCCCGCAGTCCAGGAGAGGACGCCACAGCCCCGCGGTTAAGTGCCGGGGGGGGGGGGGGGGTGTTTCCATGTCGTGCCACTGCCTCATATTATACTGGTGCTATAAGAAAGGATAATAAATATTTGTCCATAAAGATGTATTGGGACATCTGGCCAGAGCTCATGGATGCCCATTGTATTGTAGATGGCTTTTATTATTGCATGGTCTTCCCATCTGCTCAGTGATCGGAGGAAATAACTGTCTGAAGCTGCAAAGGTTTTATGTGAATTGGCATTTATTGTACTTATTTTTCTAAGGGGCAGTTTTGCTCTATCTCAGTTCCTCTTTGTTGGGATATAATACTCATGTCTTCACTCTGGTGTGATTTTTCTGTCTAGGTGTCCATCATTCCTCGTGGTAAAGGCCTCGGCTATGCCCAGTACCTTCCCAAGGAGCAGTACCTGTATACCAAAGAGCAGTTATTTGACCGAATGTGCATGATGCTGGGGGGCCGGGTGGCAGAACAGATCTTCTTTGGGCGCATCACAACTGGGGCGCAGGACGACCTGAGGAAGGTGACGCATACCGCGTATGCACAGGTGAGGAGGCGAAGACAGCTCTGAGGAAATGTTATACTTTGTATCGGTGTTAGTCAGGCTGAGGTATACGTATGACGCTGGGTGGTACCTGGTGAGTAGCGATGGGCTCGGGCGTGTTCGGATCGAACCCGCCAGGTAGCCGGCACTGCACACCGCCAATCATAGGCAGCGTGTATATGTGCAGCTGCGGCCCGGGAAATGCCTCATTGCCTGATTGGTGGTGTGCAGTGACAGCTTCCTGGCGGGTTCGATCCGAAGACGAATGAGCCCATCATTACTGGTGAGGATCACTAATTATAGGAGTACTTATTGGAGGCCGTAGTACAGGCTACCCGTTGGTTCATCCCCAAATGTATGTATAACTCCCCCACTCCTCTGTTTGCATTCTTTCTGAGTGAAGCTTTCAGTTTCCGGATATTCTCACTCCTAATTCTAGCATGTACTCGAATGAAAGTGATTATTTCAATTGTATGTAAACTCCAACAATAAACTTCTCTTATTTTCTCATTTTTGTTCTGTTAAATATACTATTGAAAGTGTTTTGTTAAATATGTACAATAAGTGCAAAAAATAACTTGATCCTGCCATAAACCTTGTAAGCTGAACACTTCCAGTGTTCTTTGCCACATTAAAAAATAAAATGTGGGATTCAAAGGAAAAAAAAACAAAAAACGTATTTTATGTAGAGGCAGCATAGATCCAATGCTGCATCTGTCTCTGCTGCCTCTACTACACCACGAACTGAGCGATCAAAGACTGCTGATCGCTGAGTTCTTGAGGATTAGAGAGCCTGTGACAGTCAATCTATGGCTCTCTGCTCTGCCTCCCCCAGTACTCACTGGAGCAGCAGGCTGTGGAGGGGGCAGGAACAGCTGGCTCGGGCTCTGAGCAGCATGCTGAGAGGTTGAGCCAGCTGCTGGTCCGTGGATCTGGGCAATTCCCAACGTTGTCGGGATCCCTGCAGAACCTGGACTGGCACTCTGACTTCAGCCCCCTTTCGGCTGATTCCCTGTGCACTCCTATGACCTATAGGACAAGTATAGCCAAAAGAGCTTTGGCCATTCTTTCATTTCAGTTACATTGTTACCAGCTATCTCTGGAGAATATGAATCTACTCCCCCCCCCCCCCCCCCCCCCCCCCATGTTTTAGAGAAGAGAGGGGTTGTTCTGTAGTCCTACCCTAAGGTGACAATGCTGCTCCTCCATAGGTCTAGTACAGCGAGTGAGCATTGTTGCCCCTAAAGAATGACCCCTCTCTGCTCTATAACATGGAGATGGTATCAGTGTAACTGAAATGATATGAGAAGTACTGCAATACTGCCTTAGGGTGACAGTGCTGCTCCTCCATAGGTACAGTATAGTACAGCGAGTGAGCATTGTCACCCTGGGCAGGACTACAGAATGACCCCTCTCTTCTCTATAACATGGGGGGGGGGGGGGGGTGTTTTGTGTTCTCCAGAGATAGATGTACCAATGTAAAAATTTAAACGATAGGAGAAGTACTCCAATACTGCCTTAGGGTGACAGTGCTGCTCCTCCATAGATACACTATAGTGAGGGCGTGTCGTCACTCTAACCAGAAACTGTGTTACTGACAGGATCACCAGGTAAGAATAAAAGGGAAAAAAGCCTCTAAGGACTAGTAAGCAGGAATCTGTTGTATGTTAGGCTGCGTGTCACCAACACTTCTCCTCCTTTTCAGATTGTAACGTTTGGCATGAGCAAGAAGCTGGGTCAGGTGTCCTTCGATATCCCCCGCCAGGGGGAGGTATTGGCAGATAAGCCGTATAGTGAAGCTACAGCAGAGCTTATTGACCAAGAAGCCAGAGACCTGATCAGTGCCGCCTATGACAGGACCATGGAGCTGCTGACACGCTGCAAGGATCAGGTGGAGAAGGTAACATTTTCTGCTCCTTTACTCTCTCCTTGAAGTAGCCCTGAACTTACAGAACCTTTAGAAATGTTAGCTGTGCAGAATCAATACCCTGAACAATTTGCCTGTCTCGAATTCTTCCTGGAAAATAGCAGTTCACCTCCTGACACTTGGCTGCTGCCTAGACACCTCATAGTTGTATATCTGCAGTGTGAGATCTTCTAAGGCACTGCTGTCTCTGACTGCTAGTCTTATGTGGTTTGTGCTCCTCATTGTTCCCCTAGCTGGGGAGGAAGCTGTACCTGAGGCCCCCCAGAGCAGAAAATTGTGTGGAGTAAATGAATAAATCTGATTGGCTTTGCAGGACCAGCAGGTTTATGTGAGTGGAAAGGGCCAGGAGAGCAGCACAGGCAGATGGTACTTGTCTTGATGAAGAACTATAGTGGCCTGATGGATGCTTCAGCCCCTTTCACAATGACAGACTGATCGGATCCCACTTGTCAGATTTTCAGCAGACCCTCCACAGCTCTCCATGGAGTGGCAGATGTCAGCGGAGATCCGCCAGCATCTGATCCGGGCCGCTAAAAACTGACGGATGGCGAAACCTTCCCCATTTGTCTGGTGGATCAGATAACCATTGGAGGGGAACGGACTAGCAGTCCATTTCCCTCCATAGAGAAGAACGGGCTGTGTCCGTGTCCGCTCTGCATAATGAAGCAGACGGGGATCCGATCCCTCACTGAGCAGGCGAAGGGCCTTATATGTATAAGGGAGCTCACTTACCTGCAAAAGGATTTGTATTACTGTTGATACAATTCAGAATTTTGCACAGCCAGGAGGAAGACATCACTTTTTCTGTTACTGTTACAAAATGTAAATGGAATGCAGTAGTGTCTTCTCCCCACCCCCAGTTATCTTACTGTGACTCTATTTTCTCCTATTATCAGCATGTTCCATGTTACATTTGCATGCAGCTCTCTTAAGGGAGAAGAGCGGGAATAAAAAAGAAAACACACACCTATATGGCTGCAGCATTGATTCCCTGCCGGCTCTAGACCTGAGAATGAGCGATCACTCACTACTTGGGTCCCCTCTGAGCAGTGACTATCAGTTAGCGCTATCTAATCTGCCCCTCCAGCTCTCAGTGGAGTGCCGAGCTGCGGAGGGGCGGAAGCGCTTGGCTCAGGCACTCGGCAGAGTACTGAGAGGCTGAGCCAGCTACTGATGAGGCATCTGGGAGGGTCCCGACAATATTATTGGGATACATCTAGAGGCTGGAGCAGCTCTGTGACATCAGCCAACAGAAGTGTTAGCCTGTTGTCGGATGATTCACCCAACACCCACAGGAGAAGTATGACTAAACTTCTCTCCTCCTGCCGTCCCCCTCTGTGCTCCTGCCGTCCCCCTCTGTGCTCCTGCGGTCCCCCTCTGCTCTCCTGCGGTCCCCCTCTGCTCTCCTGCGGTCCCCCTCTGCTCTCCTGCGGTCCCCCTCTGCTCTCCTGCGGTCCCCCTCTGCTCTCCTGCGGTCCCCCTCTGCTCTCCTGCGGTCCCCCTCTGCGCTCCTGCGGTCCCCCTCTGCGCTCCTGCGGTCCCCCTCTGCGGTCCCCCTCTGTGTTCTTCCGTCAGGATGGAGAGCGGAGGAAGGAGTCGGTAAATCTGTCATTTACAGGTTCCTTCCTTTTTTGAATGAACAGAGTCGGTGATCACTGACTGCCCATTCATAACTGAGCATTGTAAACTGTGTTTATAATGCTTCAGTTTATGAATGGAGAGGAGCCTCTGTCTCCTCTCCATTCATGTTCAGTGCACAATAATAAATATTAAATATATTCCAATCCTCTATATTTGTTTTTCACTATTTCTATTGGTTATATGTAAGGAAATAAACAAACAAAATCTGAATAATCAAATAGATTCCATATCAAATAAAATTCATGAAGTGAAGACCGTTCATCACAAGATCCCATCCACCTTCCCAGAAGCCCCAGAAAGCATAAAGATTTCCTCACAAAAACTGCTCTTCACTTAATCACCACAGTGCCCCTCACCCCACCTCATGGGTGTCCTCAACTGGACCCCACTATGCGAAGGATATATAGGGACACTGCTCCACTTGTTCACTAGCTTCTATCCTCAACACCTCAGTGTTACACCATTCATATGAAAAGCAAGAAGAAAGCACAATAGTGCAGATCGCTAATCAAGTTTTATTAAAAAATCACAAAAAACACTCAAATATTAGAAGGAAAAAGACAGCGCATCTCGTATCTCATGTATGACATCCAAGGCTCCACCCAGCGTGATGACGTCACCGCCCAGCTGACATGTTGCGCCCATTGGCTTTCTCAGAACCTTTAAGAAAGCCGATTAGACTCAACACGTCAGGTAGGCAGTGACATCAAGTTGGGCGGAGCTTGGGACGCCATACATGAGATACGAGATGTGCTGTCTTTTTACTTCTAATATATATCTCATGTATGACATCCAAATATTTATTATTACATTTTCATTTTTTGTGGTAGTGCTGCATTATATAAAGATTATAAATTATTTTTTGTATTCACTGTAACACAGATGGGTGTATGCATTTTAAGTGTTAGCAGCTTCCTTTTTTCATATAGTATATATATTTTCTCTTGAACTGAACACTATTTATTGATAATATTTTTATATTTGATCACTATTGAGACCCCGAAATATTAGGATAGTCAGACGAGCGAGGGAGGTTTTTCAAGCAATAAAAATATTGATGGAACTTAAAAGAATAAAGCGTAAGGTGGCGTAGAGAGTAGAGAGGGAAACTGAGAAAGAAAGAGAAGGAAAAGACCTTAGATGGCCAAGATAGAAAGGAAGAGGGTGAGAGTCGGATTATTTGGTGTATTTTCTGTCTCTGGAGCTCAGCTTATTGATATACGGCTCGGTTACCTCTGTCCTTTGTCACACACAGGTTGGGAAGGTGTTGCTGGAGAGGGAAGTCCTGGAGAAATCGGACATGATCGAGCTGCTGGGCCCCCGGCCTTTCGCTGAGAAGTCCTCCTATGAAGACTTCGTAGAGGGGACGGGCAGTTTTGAGGAAGACACCTCCTTACCGCAGGGTCTGAAAGACTGGAATCGGGAGAAGACAGACAAAGATGAGGAGAAGACGCCATAGAATGGAGCTTTTCCAGATAGGGACCTTTGGGAACGATCTTCTCATGTAATGAGGCAGATTCTCAGGGAGGACAACCAAACCATGGGCCAAACTTCTTTCATTGTGTCTGTGATGAACTTTGCCAACAGTGCCTCAACTGGATCCAGGAAAAGGGGCTTTTCAATACTAGACAAAACACAGGCCAAAGGACTGCGGCCTGGTGTGACATCCAACATGGAAGCTCCTCTTGGTGTGACATCCAACATGGAAGCTCCTCTTGGTGTGACATCCAACATGGAAGCTCCTCTTGGTGTGACATCCAACATGGAAGCTCCTCTTGGTGTGACATCCAACATGGAAACTCCTCTTGGTGCGACATCCAACATGGAAACTCCTCTTGGTGCGACAGCCAACATGGAAGCTCCTCTTGGTGCGACATCCAACATGGAAACTCCTCTTGGTGCGACATCCAACATGGAAACTCCTCTTGGTGCGACATCCAACATGGAAGTTCCTCTTGGTGCGACATCCAACATGGAAGCTCCTCTTGGTGCGACATCCAACATGGAAGCTCCTCTTGGTGTGACATCCAACATGGAAGCTCCTCTTGGTGTGACATCCAACATGGAAGCTCCTCTTGGTGCGACATCCAACATGGAAGCTCCTCTTGGTGCGACATCCAACATGGAAGCTCCTCTTGGTGCGACATCCAACATGGAAGCTCCTCTTGGTGCCACATCCAACATGGAAGTTCCTCTTGGTGCCACATCCAACGTGGAAGCTCCTCTTGGTGCCACATCCAACGTGGAAGCTCCTCTTGGTGCCACATCCAACGTGGAAGCTCCTCTTGGTGCCACATCCAACGTGGAAGCTCCTCTTGGTGCCACATCCAACGTGGAAGCTCCTCTTGGTGCCACATCCAACGTGGAAGCTCCTCTTGGTGCCACATCCAACGTGGAAGCTCCTCTTGGTGCCACATCCAACGTGGAAGCTCCTCTTGGTGCCACATCCAACGTGGAAGCTCCACCTAAGTATTTATATCCACTGATGAGCGCTTAGTGATGAGATCTCATTTGATACTTCTAGAATACTAGATCACATCTCAGTGGAAAAACTGCATTGCACCTGGTAACCAATCAGATTTCATCTGTCATATTTTGGCAGATGAAAGGGGGGGGGTTATGACTCTGGTTGCTGTAGATTCATAGTTCTTTCTTTCCATACTTTAATGAATGAGGATTTTGTGCTCTATATACCAGGTTTCAGCACATCTCCAGATGTCTATGCATCTCTGCGTCAGGTTCACACAGGAGGGAGCAGCTCCTCCTCTCTGATCATGTGATTGAAACTCGCCAATGATGGATATTTATAATAAGAAATGCGTAAAGCTGAACTCCAGGCAATTGGGTAAATACACAGATGAAATACAAATCAATGAGCTGCTCCAAAGGGGAACAAAACCCATTCATTTAACTGTTTTGCAAAATGGTTACATTCCCATGAATGATAACTGTCACAGTTGCTTGTGCTCTTGTTGCATCCAAATATAAATATATATATATATATATATATATACATACATACATACATACATACATACATACATACATACATACCTGGAATAATGATGTCTTTACATTTGCCTGGAGTTCAGCTTGAAGTTCGGAAAAACTGAACATATTTATTACGGAGTGAAAATTTACTGAATGCCTTTCCAGGTCAGAAGTTTTCATGTAAATATTGGATCAACTTTTTTTTTTTTTTTTTTTAAGGATTTTTCTGTCGATCGAACTTGTCAACTCACAAAAAACTGTGTCCCAAAATACTTGATGAAAATCACTGGTCTGTTTGTCGCCACATGTTTCTATTGGATGCTGCTACATAAATGGGTTGTGACCTTCTTCTATTTGATGCTATTATTGGGGGAGGGGCTGGGTTTCGCTCATTATTAAAATTTTGGTTTATCCTAAAGGTTTGTCTCCGTTCTTTCAGTTCAAAGTCAACATTTGCTGTTTAAAAGAGAAGTACGGGATTGAAAAAAAAAACCATTACACAAACCTAGGTGGATGCAACATCTGGTCCCCCGCCACTTCAAAGATTGAGAATTGAGCGTTCAAAGACCGCTGATCGCTCAGTTCTCGGTTCGCTCTGAGCAGAGAGTGGTGACTGTCAGTCTCCTTCTCTCTGCTCTCCGCTCCAGTGCTCACTGGAGTTCCGGGCTGTGGAGGGGGCAGGAGCGGCAGGCTCAGTCTCCAAGTGGCTCGCTATGAGGCTCCGATGGCTGCTGGTCCAGGCATCTGGGTGGATCACGACACTTTCAGAGTCTGGGCCAGCTCCCTGATGTCTAGAACAATGCAGACAACTGCCTTAATGAAATTACCTTCACATCGGAGATCCTCCCATCACCTCATAGTCCCCCTGAGGTCCCTACGTCACATCAGAGCTCCCCCCACTATACAGAATACTGAATATTGGCATTAAAAAGGGAATCCACTCCAGAGATAAAACGATAATTCTCCCGCTCTACAAGACTCTGGTCCGGCCGCACCTGGAGTATGCTGTCCAGTTCTGGGCACCAGTCCTCAGGAAGGATGTACTGGAAATGGAGCGACTACAAAGAAGGGCAACAAAGCTAATAAAGGGTCTGGAGGATCTTAGTTATGAGGAAAGGTTGCGAGCACTGAACTTATTCTCTCTGGAGAAGAGACACTTGAGAGGGGATATGATTTCAATATACAAATACTGTACTGGTGACCCCACAATATATAAATACCGGACTGGTGACCCCACAATAGGGAGAAAACTTTTCCGCAGAAGAGAGTTTAACAAGACTCGGGGCCACTTATTAAAATGAGAAGAAAAGAGGTTTAACCTTAAACTACGTAGAGCAGGGGTCTCGAACTGGTGGCCCTCCAGCTGTTGCGAAACTACAAATCCCATGAGGCATTGCAAGTCTGACAGTTACAAGCATGACTCCCACAGGCAGAGGCATGATGGGACTTGTAGTTTTGCAACAGCTGGAGGGCCACCAGTTCGAGACCTCTGACGTAGAGGGTTCTTTACTGTAAGAGCGGCAAGGATGTGGAATTCCCTTCCACAGGCGGTGGTCTCAGCGGGGGGAGCATCGATAGTTTCAAGAAACTATTAGATAATCACCTGAATGACCGCAACATACAGGGATATGTAATGTAATACTGACACATAATCACACACATAGGTTGGACTTGATAGACTTGTGTCCTTTTTCAACCTCACCTACTATGTAACTATATGTAATTATGTAAATTGGAATATACCTTAGAGCTATACTTTCAGATATAT
Organism: Lithobates septentrionalis; assembly: GCA_037952835.1. Classification (NCBI taxonomy): domain Eukaryota; kingdom Metazoa; phylum Chordata; class Amphibia; order Anura; family Ranidae; genus Lithobates; species Lithobates septentrionalis. Next base: position 30,610 of record JBBDGP010004959.1, read on the forward strand.
GCAGCTTGTCCATGCTCAGTTCCCCGAGGGCACCCCACAAATAATAGAATTAGGTCTAGAGCAAATGTTAAGGAAAAAAAGTGGAAAGAAGTCAATCTCAACTCTGTACAGTATACATATTTATCAAGGTCTACATCGTCAGACATAAGCAAATTATGCGAATGTTGGACAAGAGATGTCCCAAATTTAGTGGAAGAGAACTGGGAGGAGATATGGAGGTTCCCACTTCAGATACTAGTATCACTTTGAGACAAATAATACAATCTAAGATAACACACAGGAGCCATTATACACCATATAAGTTATATAAGATTTCCCTATCAAACCCTCAAAATTGTTGGAGGTGTGCGGGCATTCCAGGAAATTGTATTCACATATTCTGGACTTCTCCGAAGATAGTGGTATTTTGGAGGGAGGTCCTGAGAACAATTGCTATAGTAACATCAGTATCTTTGGAACAAGAGGCCGAGATCTGCCTATAAGGATCAGTAGGGAAGAAAATCAGGAAAGAGAACACAGGCGGGCCGATTACTTTTCTATGCAAGAAAGACAATAGTGTTGAGCTGGAAGAAGGTTGAAGCTCCCTCGTTGGGTACATTGGAAAAACTTAGTGAATAGCAATTTGTCATTGTATAGGGAGACGTATTGTAATAGAGGACATGGGGAGAAATATGAGAGAGTGTGGGCAAGTTGGATAGAGAAACCCATGACATCTTCAGGATAAAGAGGGTATGAAGACAACGTAAACCACACCATAGAATAAAGGGGGAGAAATGAATGTATAAATGTTTTTTGTGTTAATGAAATGAATGTCAGTGGAATGTTATAAATGTAAGTTGTGAAATGTATATTTTTGTATGAAAAAAAATTAGAGAAGAGATATTAAAAAAAAAAGCGCAAAAAGTAAAAACCGCAGGAGGTGATCAAATCCCACCAAAAGAAAGTTTTATTTGTGGGAAAAAAATGACATCAATGATATTTGTGATCAGCGTCGCACGACCGCGCAATTGTCAGTTAAAGTAACGCAGTGCCGTATCGCAAAAACGGCCTGGTCATGAAGGGGGGTAAAATCTTTCAGAGCTGAAGAGGTTAAACCCTAATGGCGGCGATAATCACTTTGATAAATGATCAATTTATTTTATAAATGATCGCCTTCAATAGGAATAATCGATCGATAGATGACAACCCATTCAATGAATATGTCACATTTGGGGAAGTGAATTTCAATGGAAAGGATACAATCATAATGGATAATAAATGTATTTCTGTTTCCATGGTGTAATCCCAGAATGTGATTGGTGACAATAGTAGAGTGGGAGTGGTTTAGATCTTTATCACTGTCTGGGGTCCCCATAGTGGAGATTTAGCCCTCACTTCCTCCGGGGTCAGAAAGGCAGGAAGTGAGCAGAATCTCTCCCATAGCAATAAATAAGGGAAGGATCATCTACTCTACACACACAGCGGCCATCTTGGATTGCACAGTCTCTTTCCAGGGGTGAATGATTTCGGGGACCACTAGAAATCTCCCACATGGTTACAAGGGACCCCATACTGAGAGAAATATGTAGGCTGCCATTGCTGATCGCCTTCTGAAAATGCTATATTCCTGGCTGGCTCTGGCTTCCATGCTTTCTCCATCACTGCATGTTCATTTAGAACTTCTTCCCAGAAAGTCAGACTGACAGCCAGGCAACAAGTAGATTCAGTCTCTGTATTCTCCCATAATAAGCAATCCAGGGGCTTTACAAGACGCCCCCCCCCCCCCCCCCCCCCCCACTACCCTCATAGCAAACACTCTCATTTCTTCACTCAACCTCTGATTGGTTGCTATTAGCAACATGTATGTATACTTGTTCTAGAGAACACAGAGCCCTATACATGAGATGTCAGCTAAAAAGGTAAACAGCCTTGTTGTCATAGCAACCATTTTGTTTACAAACCTGAGCTGTAAAAAAAAAAAAAAAAACATCCTCCCGCTGTCTGTTTTACAGCTCAGATGTGTAAAAAACAATATGCTGTGGCAACAAGGTTGTTTAGATATAAAAAAAAAAAACCATAAGGGTACATGAGAGATCAGCTAGAAAGGTAAACAACACTGTTGTCAGGACAACCGATTTGTTTACATAAATATATAAATAAATAAGTAAAATAAAGTTGGCGCCGATCCTCTGATCTATATTACCAACAATATCATTTCCATATCATTCACCACCATACAATAAATCCTAAATATTCACATTTGTGAAAGACATATGAAGATAAAACACGGGATACAACACCGCGCATTACATCATCCAATCAATATCCAGATTTGTGAAAAACGTGAAAAAGAGTCCTTGAAAATGTTCATCCACAAAATTCCGTCTTATTGTATTTATCAAATGTCATCCCATCCCCCGTGCTTTTATCCTTAAAATTCAATAGAAAAAGTGCCCCTCCCCCGCAAGTGATTGTGCTAATGTCCCTCCCCCCCAGAACCCTGAGGACCTCTGGGCCAATCACACGTTATTCTATCACCAAAACCCACCAAATCAGCGTTTCTTCATCCAATAGATATATTCTTCCCTCAATGGATTTCCACCAATCACCCAAAAAGGAAATGACGAGGTCACATGGTACAACGCGCTTTTATGAATAATCTCCTCCCACAATCAATATGAAGCTCCTCCCACATTCCAGTGCCCAGACCGGCACCAGCTCCATCAGCAGATTTCTATCCCATAATATCCTCCAAGCACCGCCCCTCCCCCCACCATCTTCCCTCTCTATACAAACGATTCTCTTTTCACTCTCTTTTCTCTCTTTGTAATAAAATGACATTTAAATATAAAACGGTCCAATGAGGAACGGCTTGTCTTTGGCAGACTAAGATCTTCCTAACAGTCCAGCTTCATCCACATGCAGTGCAGCATAGGAGCTGTTACATTGTACAGAAACATACAACAAGAAGCTGCAGTCCCACCACAAGTTACAGGAATGAAGTGCTTCGCTCTTCTGCCTGGCAGCACCGGGGTCGTCACTTCAATTCCCAACCATGGCGCCCCCTGCCTGGAGTTTGCATGTTCTCCCTGCGCCTGCGTGGGTTTCCTCCCACACTACAAAGACATGCTGGGAGGTAGATTGGCCCTAGTATGTGTATGAATGTGAGTTAGGGAGATTAGATTGTAAGCTCCTTGGGGGACTGATCATTATCACATGGCCTACCTGTTGGATTGGCTCTGCAGACTCCTCCCCTCCCCTCCGATACCTGCAGCTTTCCCGCCAATCCCCTGGACAGGTTTGTTGGTGGCGGAGGGTCCCCTGGGCTTGTAGGGCCCTCTGTGGAGACCCCAATTACACAGCGAGACCCTTTAGCAACAGTGACACCCCCCCCCCCCCCATAACACTAACAATAAAAACATTTTCCTTTATTTATAATGTAACATATGAGGGAGAAATAAAAAATATGATTTGGCAGTAAAAGGGTTAAAATGTGTGTGTGTAGGGGGAGGGGAGGGGGAGGGGTTACTTGGTTTGACAGTTAAAGGGTTGAAACAAATGAACAATATAGTTTGGTAGTGAAAGGGTTAAAAACTGAAAGAAAAAATAAATAAATTTGGCAGTTGAAGAGAATGAATCTCCCTAAGACCCCTTTCACACCGAGGGCGTATTGCAGGCGCTATAGCGTTAAAAAAAGCGCCTGCAATCCGCCCTCAAACAGCTGCAGCATTATCTCCAGTGTGAAAGCCCGAGGGCTTCACATTACTCTACCCGAGGGCTTTCACACCGGAGCGCTGCGCTGGCAGGACGGGAAGAAAAGTCCTGCCAGCAGCTTCACCGCTGCTCCCCATTGAAATCAATGGGGCAGCGCTGGGATACCGCCGGCAAAACGCCGCTATTGCGACGCATTGCAGGCGGTTTTAACCCTTTCTCGGCCGCTAGGGGGGGTAAATGCGCCCCGCTAGCAGCCGAAATGCGCCTCTAAACCGAAGGTATAAATAGCGGCATTTTACCGCCGACGCTATGGGCGGCCCAGTGTAAAAAGGGCTCTTAAGGGGGCGCAGACAGCAATAAAAACCTGACTGGGGTTCTAATCCCTCTCCACTCCATCTAATACCAACAATAAAAACATTTTCCTTTATTTATAATGTAACATATGGGGGAGAAATTAAAAAAAATGATTTGGCAGTGAAAGTGGCAGTTAAAATGTGTGTGTAGGGGGAGGGGGGGGGGGTTACTTGGTTTGACAGTTAAGGGGTTGAAACAAATGAACAATATAGTTTGGTAGTGAAAGGGTTAAAAACTGAAAGAATTTGGCAGTTGAAGAGAATGAATCTCCCTAAAGGGGGCGCAGACAGCAATAAAAACCTGACAGGGGCTCTAATCCCTCTCCACTCCATCCAACACTAACAATAAACAAGTTTTCCTTTAGTGATAATTTTACATATGGGCAAAAAATGTGAAAAACACCTTTTGGTTTGGAAAGGGTTAAAAAAAAAACAACTTACAAAAATCTGTGTTTTGAAAAAAAAAATGGTTCATAGAAAGGGTTAAAGATGAAAAAAGTTATGATTTTGTAGTGCAAGGGTTAAAAACAAAAGGGGGAGGGGAATTGGTTTCATAAATGAAAGGGAAAACATTTGATTTGGCAGTGAAAGGGTTAAAAATGGAGAAATAATTGGTGTGTAATAATGATAAAAGAAAAGATTTGATGGAGGATTTCTAAGGCTCCATTCACAATGTTATCATAAGAATAGAGATCTTTATTTCAGCCATGGGACTGTAAGGGTTAAATCTCACGCTGACCACTCTGGAGCGCGGAAGAGGAAATGACGTCACTGATGCATGGCAAACGGACGTTCCTTATTCCTTATCATCTGGTGACGGGCTATATAAGCGGTGGATCATACAGCTTCAAAACTCTGCACGACTTTATCTGTGGATTTGTTCCTTCAAATTTATTCTATCTATGAACTTTAATTTAATTCTATATTTGAATTTGTGTGTTTCATTATTTACATTATAGGTTAATGTAATGTAATGTAATGATCTAAATAACATTTTTTTGGCTTAACTAATCCATATGTGTATAATTCCACATTCACTCATTTTGGTACTATATCCAGCGCTGCACTTTCTCTTTCTTGTATTGGGGTTACAGTGCTTAGCTGCAGGATCTCCCTCACAGGGTTTTTTTTCACTTTTTTTTTCACTTATTTTGCATCACTAAATTTTGTCTAGCACCTAGGGAAAAACTTTTTTTCTTTTATTTTATTGATTAAATATGTCCGCATTCATCATGGGTGTTTAATAATAAGAAACAGAAGCACTGCAGATTACTCCACCGCACCCGAAAGTGAAGAATCAGACCCCTTTTTCATTTTAGTGGGTCGGCATAACTGCCAGGCAACCAACATTTTTATGTGAAGGCCATTAGTCAACCCTGTGTCCCTGTCATGTTGGGATTATTTATTGTCCCTTGCACTGGAAGAATTTTGAACTTTTCTCTCTATAATTTTATGTTTTATATATATATATATATATATATATATATATATATACACACACATACATAATGTAGGTGAAGGTGCTAAATCTGATTCTTCTTTTTTATTGCAGATGTATGCGGTATTTACTGCAGACACAGCTCACAGGGTAGGACTACCCCAGTGAGCGAGACAGAATATGAAAGCTACATTGAGACTCCACCAGCATGTGATGTTCACAAGGAGTCTCCACCAGCATGTGACGTTCACACGGAGACACCACCAGCATGTGACGGTCACACGGAGACACCACCAGCATGTGACGTTCACACGGAGATTCCACCAGCATGTGACGTTCACACGGAGACACCACCAGCATGTGACGTTCATGCCGCGTACACACGGTCGGACTTTCCGGCATACTTGGTCCGGCGGACCAGAGTGTGCCGGACAATCCGCCCGTGTGTGGGCGCCGGCGGACTTTTCCGGCGGACTTCTTCCGAAAAGCCCGCCGGACCTAGATTTGAAGCAAGTTTTAAATCTTTCCGTCGGACTCAGTTTCGGGCGGAAAGTCCGCTCGTGTGTGTGCTGGTCCGACGGAAAGGCCGCTCGTGTGTAGGCTGGTCCGACGGACCAGATACGACGCGAGGGCAGGGTATTGCATCTCGCGCTCGCTGCAATAGGAAAAACAAATTTTCCTATTGCGGCGAGCGCGGGGCATACCAGGCCTTAGGTCTGGTATGGATTATAAAGGGAAGCCCCTACGCCAAAAAAGCGGCGTGGGGTCCCCCCTAAAATCCATACCAGACCCCGATCCGAGCACGCAGCCTGGCCGGTCAGGAAAGGGGGTGGGGACGAGCGGGCGCCCCCCCCCTCCTGAACCGTACCAGGCCGCATGCCCTCAACATGGGGGGTGGGTGCTTTGGGGGAGGGGGGCGCCCTGCGGGCCCCCCCCCACCTCAAAGCACCTTGTCCCCATGTTGATGAGGACAAGGGCCTCTTCCCGACAACCCTGGCCGTTGGTTGTCGGGGTCTGCGGGCGGGGGGCTTATCGGAATCTGGGAGCCCCCTTTAATAAGGGGGCCCCCAGATCCCGGCCCCCCACCCTATGTGAATGAGTATGGGGTACATGGTCCCCCTACCCCTTCACCTAGGGAAAAATTGTAAGTAATAAAACACACTACACAGGTTTTTAAAATATTTTATTAAACAGCTCCGGGGGTGGGGATCTTCCTCCGGCTTCGGGGGTCTTCTTCCGGCTTCGGGGGTCCCTCCGCTTCATCTTCTCCCGGCGTCCGGTTGGTTCTTCTCCGCGTGTTCCAGTTCTTCGGCCGGCTCCTCTGCTGTGTTCAGGTAGCTCTCTTGCCAGCAGAGGTCCGGACTTCTGAGCTGCTGGGCTTCTCTTCTCTTCTCTTCTCTTCTCTTCTCTTCTCTTCCCCCAGATGTTGACACGACGCTCTCTCCGGCTGGACTGGTCTCTGAGGGCTGCGTTGTGACTTATATAGGCGGAGACCCCGCCCCCTTTTGATGTCACAGTCCCTGGGCATGCTGGGACTGTGACGTTTTAGGGGGCGTGGTCGACCACGCCCCCTAAAACGTCACAGTCCCAGCATGCCCAGGGACTGTGACATCAAAAGGGGGCGGGGTCTCCGCCTATATAAGTCACAACGCAGCCCTCAGAGACCAGTCCAGCCGGAGAGAGCGTCGTGTCAACATCTGGGGGAAGAGAAGAGAAGAGAAGAGAAGAGAAGCCCAGCAGCTCAGAAGTCAGGACCTCTGCTGGCAAGAGAGCTACCTGAACACAGCAGAGGAGCCGGCCGAAGAACTGGAACACGCGGAGAAGAACCAACCGGACGCCGGGAGAAGATGAAGAGGAGGGACCCCCGAAGCCGGAAGAAGACCCCCGAAGCCGGAGGAAGATCCCCACCCCCGGAGCTGTTTAATAAAATATTTTAAAAACCTGTGTAGTGTGTTTTATTACTTACAATTTTTCCCTAGGTGAAGGGGTAGGGGGACCATGTACCCCATACTCATTCACATAGGGTGGGGGGCCGGGATCTGGGGGCCCCCTTATTAAAGGGGGCTCCCAGATTCCGATAAGCCCCCCGCCCGCAGACCCCGACAACCAACGGCCAGGGTTGTCGGGAAGAGGCCCTTGTCCTCATCAACATGGGGACAAGGTGCTTTGAGGTGGGGGGGGCCCGCAGGGCGCCCCCCTCCCCCAAAGCACCCACCCCCCATGTTGAGGGCATGCGGCCTGGTACGGTTCAGGAGGGGGGGGGGCGCTCGCTCGTCCCCACCCCCTTTCCTGACCGGCCAGGCTGCGTGCTCTGATCGGGGTCTGGTATGAATTTTAGGGGGGACCCCACGCCGCTTTTTCGGCGTAGGGGCTTCCCTTTATAATCCATACCAGACCTAAGGGCCTGGTATGCCCCGCAACGGGGCTCGCAAGGTGTCAATCTCGCCGATAAAAGCGGCAAGATTGACATCCTTTGCTAGTCCCGTCGCACCTGAGTCACGTTCAAAATGAACGGACTTGGCCGTGTGTGGGCAAGTCCGTTCATTCTGAAAGTCCGCCGGAACTCCGGCGAAAGTCCGTCGGAAAGACGGGCGGACTTAGCCCGCCGGAAAGTCCCGGCGTGTGTGGGCAAGTCCGTCCGTTTTAAAGTCCGGCGCACCTGGCGGACAAAGTCCGTCGGAAAGTGTGCCAGACCAAGTATGCCGGAAAGTCCGACCGTGTGTACGCGGCATCACACGGAGACACCACCAGCATGTGATGTTCACACAGAGACACCACCAGCATGTGACGTTCACACAGAGACACCACCAGCATGTGACATTCACACGGAGACACCACCAGCATGTGACATTCACACGGAGACACCACCAGCATGTGACGTTCACACGGAGAAACCACCAGCATGTGACATTCACACGGAGACACCACCAGCTTGTGACGTTCACACGGAGACTCCACCAGCATGTGTAGTTCACACGGAGACTCCACCAGCATGTGACGGTCACACGGATACTCCACCAGCATGTGACATTCACATGGAGACACCACCTGAATGTCACATTCATGTTGAGACTACAGCACAATGTGAGGTTCATGTTGAGAACCCACCAAAATACCAGGGCAGTCATTTGAATATCTCCTCCCATGAAGATGAGGGCAAGCTTAAAGAAAAGGATAGGCAGATCCTGGTGGTAGGGGATTCTGTTATTAGAGGGACAGAGAGAGCAATCTGTCAGAATGACCGCGATCGACGAACAGTACATTGTTTCCCGGTCTCACGAGTTTCGGGACATTGCAGATCGGATGGACGGATTGTTGGATGGGGCTGGGGAGGATCCAGTTGTCATGGTACATATTGGAACCAATGACAACATTAGAAGAAAATGGAGCACCCTACAAAATGATTTCAGGGACTTAGGGGCTATACTGAAGAAAAGGACTTCCAAGGCAGCATTTTCAGAAATACTACCTGTACCTCGAGCCAAACCAAGGAGGCAACAGGAGCTTAGGGAGCTTAGCAAGTGGCTGAAGAACTGGTGCAGGAAGGAGGGGTTTGGCTTCATGGAGACATGGACTGACTTTTTAATTGGTCACTTGCTCTACAGCAGGGATGGACTGCACTTAAATGAGCAGGGTGCAGCTCTGTTGGAAAAGAAAATAACCAAAACAGTGGAAAAAATGTTCAATCAACCACGTGTCATTCACATCGAGACTCCTCCAGCATGCAACGGTTCTGTTGAGACTCGGGCAGAATGTAACTTTCCCACTAAGACACCGGCAGATTGTGGCGTTACCACTGAGACTCTGGCAGAATGTGACGTTCATCAGCAGCTTCTGAATCACAGACTCAACCAAAAGTCTGAGGAACCCTCCCAGGGACCAGGTACAGCTTTACCAACACAGGTCCCTACACTGGTGGCGGCTGCCACTCCAGTATGAAAGAAGGCCTTCCCATCAGCCCTCTATTTCCCTTTTTGGAGCTTTCTGAATCACCAACTATGAATGTAAATGGACAAACAAGATGATTGACTGTTCCTAGAAGAAGACTCAACAAAAATTCTGAGGAACCCTCCCGAGGGACCAGGTATGGCTATACCAACACAGGTCCCTACACTGGTGGCGGCTGCCACTCCAGTAACCAGAGGATCTTCCCATCAGCCCTCATTTGTCGTTTTTGGAACTTCTGAATCACCAACTATCAATGCAGCTGGACAAACAAGACAATTGGCTGTTCCTAGAAGAAGACTCAACAAAAAGTCTGAGGAAGCCTTCCTGGGACCAGGTACGGCTGTACCAACACAGGTCCCTACACTGGTGCGAGCTGCCACTCCAGTAACCGGAGGGTCTTCCCATCAGCCCTCTATTTACCTTTCTGCAGCTTCTGCAGAAGCTTTAAGGTTCGACAACAAAATATAATCACCTAAAGAACAAGGGGGAGTATGGAAGAGGGAGAGAGGGAGGAAAAGGGGGGGAGGAAAGGTTGTAGAAAGAAGGGGGTGAGGGTTTGGGGGAACCCCCACACCCCTTCCTTACCCCTAACCTCCCCTCCCCCCTCCTTCTCTCCCTCTTCCATACCCCCCCTCCCCCTTGGGCGTGTGTTGGACCGACTATGAGGGGAGGTTGGAGGCCGGTATTCTTTGGGTGTGTTTTGGAGTGTTATATACATAGATTGTAGTTTAGGATAAGTTTGGATTTCTTCTGGAGGCGCTTTGAGTGGACATAATTGATGAACTCCGTTCAGCGGGGGCGGGCCTTAGAGAACAGAAGCCGCATACAGGCAGCACAGAGGCTTAGGAGTTAGCCTTGCAGCACTGGGGTCCATGGTTCAAATCCTGACCAGGACACTATCTGCATGGAGTTTGCATGTTCTCGCTGTGCTTGCGTGGGTTTCCTCCGGGTACTCCGGTTTCCTCCCACACTACAAAGACATCCTACCTTGCGTTGGTGGTGCAGTGGTGAGCATAGCTGCCTTTCAAGCAGCTGACCAGGGTTTGATTCTCGGCCAACGCCTTCTCCAATACTTGGAGTCCTCAGAGAGAAAAGCGCTATACAAGGGTGGAATGAAGAATGAAGCGAATATGTGGAATGTTTGAGGAAGAAAATGTTCCCCCAGAATCTAGAAAAGGTGAACCCAGCAACTGATAGAAGACGCTTAGGCTGCGATCACACCTAGGCCTTCTGGATCGCGGGCGGAATTACTGCGATTCCAGATTGTGATCCAGTTACTTTCAATGGCACCCCAATCATGGGACAATATTGTCACCTGACAAATCACACAAAAAAAAAATCACGGGACGCCTATTTCCCGTAGGCCGTCAGGCAACAATCGCGGCGAAATCACGCCTCGATTGGGATGATATTGAAAGAAAAGGGATCGCAAGCGTGTGCTGCGTTTTGCACCGATTCGGGAATCCGGAACACCTAGGTGTGACCAAATCCTCGCCATGTCCATCATACGATAGAACTTCCTGCACAGACGTCCCCCCAACATGAATAATACACCCATACCCCCCCAACATGAATATTACACCCATACTCCCCCAGCAGGAATATTACACCCATACTCCCCCCATCAGGAATATTACACCGACACCTCCCAACATGAATTTTACACCCATACCCACCCAACATGAATATTACACCGACACCCTACCAGCAGGAATATTACACACATACCTCCCCAGCAGGAATATTACACCCATACCCCCCAACATGAATATTACACCCATACTCCCCCATCAGGAATATTACACTCATACTTCCCCCATCAGGAATATTACACCGACACCCCCCAACATGAATATTACACCCATACCCACCCAACATGAATATTACACACATACCCCCCAGCAGAAATATTACACCCATACCCCCCAACATGAATATTACACCCATACCCCCCAGCAGGAATATTACACCGACACCCCCCCATCCTGACGTCCCCCCAGCAGGAATATTACACCGACACCCCCCATCCTGACACTAATGTCCCCCCAGGAATATTACACCGATACCCCCCATCCTGACACTGACATCCCCCCAGGAATATTACACCGACACCCCCCATCCTGACACTGAAACCCCCCAGAATATTACACCGACACCCCCCATCCTGACACTGATGTCCCCCCAGGAATATTACACTGACACCCCCCATCCTGACACTGACATCCCTCCAGGAATATTACACCGACACCCCCCATCCTGACACTGACATTCCCCCAGGAATATTACACCAACACCCCCCCATCCTGACACGGACATCCCCCCAGGAATATTACACCGACACCCCCCATCCTGACACTGACACCCCCCCAGAATATTACACCGACACCCCCCATCCTGACACTGACATCCCCCCAGGAATATTACACCGACACCCCCCATCCTGACACTGACACCCCCCCAGCAATATTACACCGACACCCCCCATCCTGACACTGACGTCCCCCCAGGAATATTACACCGACACCCCCCATCCTGACACTGACATCCCCCCAGGAATATTACACCCACACCCCCCATCCTGACACTGACGTCCCCCCAGGAGGAATATTACACCGACACCCCCCATCCTGACACTGACGTCCCCCCAGGAATATTACACCGACACCCCCCATCCTGACACTGACATCCCCCCAGGAATATTACACCCACACCCCCCATCCTGACACTGACGTCCCCCCAGGAGGAATATTACACTGACGTCCCCCATCCTGACACTGACATCCCTCCAGGAATATTACACCGACACCCCCCATCCTGACACTGACATCCCCCCAGGAATATTACACCCACACCCCCCATCCTGACACTGACGTCCCCCCAGGAGGAATATTACACTGACGTCCCCCATCCTGACACTGACATCCCTCCAGGAATATAACACCGACACCCCCCATCCTGACACTGACATCCCCCCAGGAATATTACACCCACACCCCCCATCCTGACACTGACGTCCCCCCCAGGAGGAATATTACACTGACGTCCCCCATCCTGACACTGACATCCCCCCAGGAATATTACACCGACACCCCCCATCCTGACACTGACGTCCCTCCCGGAATATTACACCCACACCCCCCATCCTGACACTGACGTCCCCCCAGGAGGAATATTACACTGACGTCCCCCATCCTGACACTGACATCCCCCCAGGAATATTACACCGACACCCCCCATCCTGACACTGACGTCCCTCCCGGAATATTACACCGACACCCCCCATCCTGACACTGACGTCCCCCCAGGAGGAATATTACACTGACGTCCCCCATCCTGACACTGATATCCCCCCAGGAGTATTACACCGACACCCCCCATCCTGACACTGACATCCCTCCCGGAATATTACACCGACACCCCCCATCCTGACACTGCCATCAGCCCAGGAATATTACACCCACACCCCCCATCCTGACACTGACGTCCCCCCAGGAGGAATATTACACTGACGTCCCCCATCCTGACACTGACATCCCCCCAGGAATATTACACCGACACCCCCCATCCTGACACTGACATCCCCCCAGGAATATTACACCAACACCCCCCATCCTGACACGGGCGTCCCTGATCCTCAGCTCCATCTAGTGGTCATAATGCAGTACATGTATGAAAGGAAGCTACACAGACCAATTGGGTGGTTAGAGGGTTGGAAAGGGGAGGCCACGACGTGTCCATGCCCAGTACATCTTCAACACAGTGCAGAGCCCTTTGCTATGCATTGGGACCGGTGTCATGGATGGAGGGGGCCTACCGGAGCCAAGAGTAATAAAGTATTACAGCGGTAAAGTATAACTAAAGGCAACATTTTTTTTTTTTGGGTTGTCTTAAGAAAAGTAATAGCAGGGAAATCAGTGGCAGCTGGTGCTCAATATTTAGGGGGGGGGGGGGGTGGCTGAACAAGAAGTGGGTCCTGAGACCCAATTGGCTGGGAGTCCTGAGACTCCCTGGCCAATCGGGTCTCAGGACCTGCTTCCTGACTTGTATAATGCCGGGAAAAGCGCGCTTAAATATCTCCAAGTAACACAGACGCTGTTATCACATTGAGCTTAGCAGACCATCCTCCCTAGGATAAGCAGCTACTTTTATTTATACTGTAAACATGAATAATAAAGGAAGGTGGTGGCTTCAGAATCAGCCAATCAGACACTTGTATTCTTTCAAAAGAATCAATCACACACACATATATATATATTTAAATAGAATTCCAGTAGTGACGTGTGCAGACGGTCGTTTGCAGAGCCATGTGGCCATATTCTTGTCGGACACAAAGTGTCTCACAATTTGAACACAACTTACATGGCTCTGAACACGATCGTGTGCACATTCCCACCGCTACCAATGACGCGAGCCGTACTCTATCATGGCTCAGTGGTCCATAATTTTGTATCATTATGCTATGGTTCCCATGTACGCAGATCTGCTTGCTTGAAGCGTTAATGCAATCGACATGAGGTGGCAGTCTCTTGGTGAGGCATAAACGATCGTCCTTAAAAGAGAAAACAGATCTGCCGTTTCCACGGGAAGGTTTCCGCAGCCAATGGTCTTCCACCAACATATGTGCGAATGCCCTCACATGAGTGTGTTATAACAAAACTGACACTGGGGGACATCTGACAACATACATGAATAAAAATTTCCACAACACTATTGTCACACAACTGGCGGCGCCCCTACGCCCCTAATGGACGGACCACCACTGGGGGAAATCTTCCAATGGGGACACTAGTTATGGTGACCTGGGGGTCCCAAGGAATTCCATTAATTTGCAAATTTCCTCTCACTTCTTAGCCTACAATGGACAGGAAGTGAAGGGAAATCTCCCCAATGGGACACAGATGGCGTAAAAAAAAAAATATATGACCGGGGTTATAACCCTTCATAACTACATCCAAAATGAAAAAAAAAATGCCCATAGTTTTACTTTAATGAGAATTGACCTCCTGCTGAGTGCCCCAGAGCACTCGGCTTGCAATGGGGGCACCCAAGCAGGATTGCTCCTGAGCTGCTGCTCTGCGTGTCCATTCATACACACAGCCACAGCTCGGCCCCGCCCCCTCTCTGATCTTATTGGCTCACTGGATGTGATTGACAGCAGCGGGAGCCAATGGCTGTCTCAGCCAATGAGGAGTAGGGATGCCACCTCATCCCTTTAAACCCGAACACATATGATTTACACGGGTTCTGTGGCTGATTAAGGTGGTAATTAAACTCACTTGGGGCCTTATCGGTATTAACCCTTTCATGACTAAGCCTATTTTTTGAAATTTGGTGTTACATGTTAAAATCTGTATTTTTTGCTAGAAAATTACTTAGAGCCCCCAAACATTATATATATATATATATATATATATATATATATATATATATATTTTTTTTAGCAGAGAATCAAGAGAATAAAATGGCGATTGTTGCAATATTTTATGTCACACGGTATTTGTGCAGCGGTTTTAAACTTTTTGGGAAAAGGACACTTTCATGAATTTAAAAAAAAAAACAAACAGTAAAGTGAGCCCAATTTTTTGTATAATGTGAAAGATGATGTTACGCCGAGTAATAGATACCAAACATG
Organism: Lithobates septentrionalis; assembly: GCA_037952835.1. Taxonomy (NCBI): domain Eukaryota; kingdom Metazoa; phylum Chordata; class Amphibia; order Anura; family Ranidae; genus Lithobates; species Lithobates septentrionalis. The sequence goes on from JBBDGP010004959.1 coordinate 45,674, forward strand.
TCACGCTTTATAATTGCACGCACTCGTGGAATGGCGACAAACTACGGTACCTAAAAAATCTCCATAGGCGACGCTTTAAAAATTTTTTATGGTACCAGGTTAGAGTTACAGAGGAGGTCTAGTGCGAGAATTATTGCTCTCGCTCTGACGATCGCGGCGATACCTCACATGTGTGATTTGAACACCGTTTACATATGCGGGCGCGACTTCCGTATGCGTTTTATTGCTGCGTGAGCTCGCGGGGACAGGGGCGCTTTAAAAATGTTTTTTTTTTCTTATTTATTTTATTTAATTTTATATTTATTCATTGTGTTTAAAAAAAAATGTTTTTTGATCAATTTTATTGCTGTCACAAGGAATGTAAACATCCCTTGTGACAGTAATAGGTGGTGACAGGTATTCTTTATGGGGGATCGATCCCTTCTTTGCACTTCAAAGTATTCAGATCATGGCTAGTAAAGCCTGGAAAGGTGACGTCACCCATAGGCTTCAGTGGCCCATCCATTGTTGGTGCTCCCACCTCTCCCCTGCAGCTGCTCCTGGCTGACACAGGAGAGCCACATTACATGACCAGACTGGAGGGGGTAGAAAGTAGGTAAGTAATACAGTACATCTTTCTTACACAGGCTAGTTACGATTAGTTGGGATCATCACAGAATTCTACTGTAATGTATATACAGGGGATTTTCCAACAGCGGAAGTCGAACGCAGTGCCGCAGTCACCATGTTTAGCGACCGGCAATTTATTAAATGATTTTATTTGTTGCCTGAAGTGTTTCTTTGAAGGTCGTCTAGAGCGTCAATTAAATACCCCGCAGGGGTTCAGCGAGTGGCTGCTGCGCCATTTAATGGTCCGTTCTTTAATTATAATTATACACAGCGTGATTCCACTCCGGAAGGCGGCTAGTGAAGGCGTTCTGCTCCCTGCTTCCCCCTGCTGGTGATAGAAGCGATAACAGCTCAGCTTGGAACCCTCTTCTCCATATTACTGAATACTGGCACATACTGTATGGGAAGATCCCAGGTATGGGCTCCCGCTGCTCATAGAAGAAATTGATTATTCCAGCTCTTAGGACCTCAGAAATATCAGCAGTCATATTATAATCGTAAACTAGCGCAACCAAACATATGAAAGCTGATGTTTATTTTGCTTATATTTTGCCTTCCCTGGGTTGTCCCTCCCCCCCCCTCATCAACATTGGTTGATGATCAATGAAATGGCACCTCGACGTAGCACTAGGTGATTGACAAAGCCCTGGATACCGGCCCTTAACTTATCAATGCCATCGGAGCAATCAGTAGATCTGGTTGTAATATCATTGGGTTTCTTGTGACCTCTATAATTTGAGGGCCCATCATTTCTGGTAAGCTGCTTGGCTAGGTCACGTTGGTGCCGAGTGCTATCTCCTTCACATTGAATTTGGATGTCAGCTTTCTTGTCTCATCTATTATTTATATGGACTTAGTGGCATGAAAAAAAACAGAGACATCACCCTGCTGGCAAAGTGCCGTAAAGTTGTAGGCTATGGTATTCCCAGTATGGCTGTGAAAGTTGGACCACAAGGAAGGCGGAACGCCGAAGAATTGATGCTTTTGAACTAATGTGTTGGAGAAAACTCTTGAAAGTCCCTTGGACAGTAAGAAGATCAAACTAGTCAATCCCGAAGGAGAACAACCCTGAATATTCACTGGAAGGACAGATCCTGAAGCTGAAACTCCAATACTTTGGCCACCTAATGCGAAGAGAGGACTCATTGGAAAACACCCTGATGCTGGGAAACATGGTAAAAGGAAAAGAGGAAGACAGAAAACCAAGATGAATAGATGGCATCTTCGAAACAAAGAACATGAAGCTAAGCAAGCTCCGGGAGGACAGAAAAGCTGGCGCTCCATGGTCTATGACAGTGATGGAGAACCTTGGCACCCCAGATGTTTTGGAACTACATTTCCATGATGCTCATGCACTCTGCAGTGTAGTTGAGCATCATGGGAAATGTCGTCCAAAACATCTGGGGTGCCAAGGTTCTCCATCACTGGTCTATGAGGTCACAAAGAGTCGGACACGACTGAACAACAAGTGCCATGAAGCATCATCAGATATTACATTTTGAATGCTGTATGGGCATTCTAGTCTAACATCCTAATTTAGCACTGCATATATTAAGAATTTTTATGGTAGATATATCGCCACCTGCTCTGTAATGTATTCAGGAAAACATTGGGAAGGATATTCTTTGTTCTGAAAATAAGGAGTTGCACACCTCCGCTCCCTAGAAAAAAGAAAAGAACACCCTGGGCACACGAGCATGTAGGTGGGGATCCCTATGGCAAGGGGCAAAGACTGTGCCAGCTCCCACCATGCTGATAGCTACATGCATACCCTTCAGAACTGTGGGTGAAGGAAATCCCTAAAAAAAAAAAAAAAAAAAAAAAGAACTCCCCACGGAGGAGAGTTATGATTAACCCATCTTCTCCCTGCTTCCCCTGGTGGTCCAATAGATTGAAGACAGGTGGTTTTACCCCCCCCCCCCCCCCAACCATTTAAAGGATAAGTCTACCTTCGGGAAAATGTTACATGTTCCATCTGTTACCCTGGGAATTCAGCAGTGGCAAAAATGCTTGTTTCTTCCGGGTTCCTATACCATTGAGCTCATCGGGGACCTTCCAGTTCTTGACCAGCTCTATGGTAAGCCAGACTCGTGGTCTGTGTTGGGTCCAGGTGTGAACAGCAAGCATAGCTGAGTGCGTTCTTCCCTTGTGCGGGGGGGGGCACTTTTTAAAAACTTCAGTTTCTTTGTTTTTCCCACATTTGAGTGCGGTGTTCTGTGAGAGCCTGACCATTAATCTGTGAGGAGAAGGAGTGGAAGTCGGGGATCGTTGGGAGAGATTTTGGCTTGTTTGCTGGTTTAATAATTTTACCAGCATATTCCTCCGGTGAGTCCGTTTTTAGTAAGAGCGGTGAAGGATTCACACATTGTTGGAGCACTGGTGAATTTGGACACAGAACAGCTTGGTTTTTCACGCCACAGGTTTGACTTTTTGAACATTTCTTTTTGTTTATTTACATTTTTTTATACTTTCCAGTGTGGAAACCTTCAGGAGGCTCCACAACACTGGGCTTAAAAAAAAGTCTGTTCTCTGTGGAGTAAATAACGCTCATATAGAGCATCTTTGTACAAAGTTTAGACGAGTTTAGGAAAGTTTTACGTTTTTCTGCCAGTAAGCTCCAATCAGAAACGCGAATCAGAGGTTTTTTCTTTTCAGCCTCTAAACATTGATCCTAAAATATGCCTGTAAATGTCCATGGCACATAGTAGAACATTGGGGACACATTGGAGAACCTAGGAGAACATTGGGACACCTGGGAGAACATTGGGACACCTAGGAGAACATTGGGACACCTGGCAGAACATCGGGACACCTAGGAGAACATTGGGACACCTGGGAGAACATTGGGACACCTGGAAAACATCGGGACACCTAGGAGAACATTGGGACACCTGGGAGAACATTGGGACACCTAGGAGAACATTGGGACACCTGGGAGAACATCGGGATACCTGGGAGAACATTGGGACACCTGGGAGAACATCGGGATACCTGGAGAACATCGGGACACCTGGGAGAACATTGGGACACCTGGGAGAACCATTGGGACACCTGGGAGAACATTGGGACACCTGGGAGAACATCGGGACACCTAGGAGAACATTGGGACACCTGGGAGAACATTGGGACACCTGGGAGAACATCGGGATACCTGGGAGAACATCGGGACACCTAGGAGAACATTGGGACACCTGGGAGAACATCGGGATACCTGGAGAACATTGGGACACCTGGGGAGAACATCGGGACACCTGGGAGAACATCGGGACACCTGGGAGAACATTGGGACACCTGGGAGAACATTGGGACACCTGGGAGAACATTGGGACACCTGGGAGAACACGGATACCTGGGACACACCTAGGAGAACATTGGGACACCTGGAGAACATCGGGACACCTAGGAGAACATTGGGACACCTGGAGAACATCGGGATACCTGGAGAACATTGAGACACCGAACTGGGAGAAC